>CM062295.1:416664190-416854952 GCA_031216915.1 Pictodentalium vernedei
AGTGATGGCAATAGCTCAACTTGACTTTGTCAAGTTAAGCTAAAAATTAAACTAATTGAAACTAAAATATTTGCCTAAAAAACTTGAGAACATCAAAGAATTTTACCTAAACACTGTCTGGCTCTAGCTTTTGAGAATGATTTTCTTTGTCAGGAGCTAAGAAGCAAGCCTGATGTGCGCAGGTGGTAATGGAACTTTTGTAGTTCAACAGATTCAGTGAGGTAGTGAGTCCTAACTAGTTCCAGGGTACCCACTAAGAGGGGAACCTACTGGGTGTTGACACTAACCAAAGTGCTTAAGTCAACAGTGGAGAGTTTTTAATCTCCCCCCTCCCCCCTCCCCCCAGTTTCTTAAGCCCTGAGGCAAGTGCAGACAGTGTCAGTTTATGATTAGGCAAGATTTGATTACAAACAAATGCTCTGGGGAGGTAATATTTCTTTCCCGTCCAGATGATCAAGGCGATAGAGTTTTGTGTATAGACAACATATTCATAGTGGTAAACCTGATAGTATTTTATTGCATGAAAAATGGAGATACGCAAAATTTGTTCTAATTAATCCATAACTGCTCTACCCGGTTTAATAAATATCGCCGACCAACGTTGAATTTGAACTGAGTGATTGGCAATAAGTACCTGCTATCTTTGGAAATTCGGTAAGCAGGTGGGGGGACAGCGGGAAAATATGTCCCCTCTCTCCCCGGCCTGCTCACCAAAAAGTGCGTTTTAACATTATCCCAACAGTCTTGCTTCCGACAGTGAATGAACAACAGTAACGAACCGATTTTTTCTTAGTAAACAAGTTTGAAAATTCTGGCATTGGCAAGATAGATATTTTCGATAGATAGATACGCACTAGAACAGAGTGAATGAAATAATTCACTTTCTTGACTAAACCTGTTTACGGGACTTGCTTTTGTTTTATAGGCCCGGAATTGATTGGATCAAAAAAGATTAATGATTGATACCTTCCGGCCAGAGACTGGCCATCCATCAGAGCGTGCCACCCTCAGACAGGCGACGTTGCAGGTGGTTTCAAAAGAACCACACACGGCGTTGCATGTCGGAAGTAAAGTGCGCTGGGAGAATGCATTCTACATCGACTTACCCACCATTAATCAAAAGGGAAGATATAGGGCTAAAAAGTAAGGAATAGAGAAATAAATAAAAAAAACCTACCCTTCGACCAGAGACTGAGCGTCCAACAGAGCGCCCCCTCAGACAAGCGGCCTGGCAGGTGGCTTCGAGGGAACAACATACGGGGTCGCGAGTCGGAAGTGAAGTGCGCTGCAAAACGTTCATTCTCCCCCACCCTAACCATAAAAAAGAGGATATAAGACTAAAGAATAAAAAATAAAAAGTAAAATGAGAAATTGTGAAATAGATAAAAAAATAAAAATAGAAAAAAAAAACAAAACAATAATAATAAAACTAAAACATAGTAAACACCTAACACATAGTAAACACCTAAATAAATAACTAGGAAATAAAAAAAATAAATAGGAAATAAATAAAGAAATAAATAAATACATAAAGTTCCGCTCAATTCCCAAGAAGCAGGCACAAAACAGTCAATCGAAAGCCCAGCACGCAGAGGTCCCTGTGCAAATCACATCACCAAGGCATTCTTTGTCCCGATAACGTGGTCTACACCGAAACTCGCAACGCACCACACACCCAATGGATATGACCCTCTCAGACATTCAATCATCGCAGAACCCCAAAAAATAAAAAATAAAAAAAATAAAAAAATATATAATAAACTAGACTTTATGATTCTGGAAAATCATGGCTTTTCAGGATGAGATTCCATGATTTTCAATGGCCCCAGAGTGTCAGATGAATTTGTTTTCAACTGTCTCACAGAAGTTCCTTTATTGATATTATGAGAAAGGTGGGTAGAGTGGTCTCAAATGACTCAGTTTGATAAAAAAAATGTTAAATGTTTACGGGAATAATTTATCCCATCAACTGGTAATGTGACACCAAGACCTATCAATGGCCATTTTCTCTTGAAAACCCTACCAGACGTTTGTAAAGAAATCCAGGAAAACATAAATTTTTAAGCTTTTGATGGGTATCACTATTAACAACCACAAAAGGGGTTAACGCTTGGTTTTTTGAATACCCTTATTACTTACAAAAATGGTCCTCAGTGAATTCCACTTCCAACAAATGAGAATATATTATTTCTCAGGTACACTTTGGGTGCTGTGTGTGTTCAAAAACAGCCCATTTCAACAAAATGACGATTTTTGAGAACCTGCATAGGGTTAACAAATGCTTTCAGGAATATTTTGTACATGCAATTTGTAATGTCACAGTAAGATCTGAGAACAGTCATTTTTTCTTGAAACTCTACGAGATGTTTTGAGAGAGATCCTCAGATAACACAAATTTTAAACCTTCTGAGAGGTATCACTCTGTATCCAGCCCTAAACGAGTTAATGCTTGGTTTTGTGAATACCTTCATTACTTACAAAAATGATCGTCGGTTAATTCCACTTCCAAAGAAGGAGGTTATGTTTATCTTGCAGGTACACATTTGGTGTTATGGTTGCCCAAGAACAGCCCATTTTCTCCAAATGTCTATGCTTGGCACCCTCTGGAGGGTTAACAAATGCTTACCGAAATATTTTGTCCATGCAACTTGTAATGTCACTCCAAGACCTGGTCAATTTTTCTTGAAAATTTTTTTTTCAGAAATCAACCGAAAACTGGAATTTTAAGCTTTTAAGGGGTATATCTCCTTAACGAGTCAAAAATGGGTTAAGACCTCGATTTTTGAATACACTTACTACTTACAAAAATGTTTTCCTGTCAGTTTTGCATCCAGTAAAAGAAGTTTCTCTGTTGCATTCCCATTTGATGATGTTGGTGTCCAAAAAAAGACTATTTTTTAAAAATTTCGACATTTAGCAGCCCATGGAGGGTTAACAAATAAATGCTTACCGGAATAATTTATCCAATCAACTGTTAATGTGACACCAAGACCTATCTATGGCCATTTTCTCTTGAAAACCCTACCAGATATTTGTGAAGAAATCCATGGAAAATATAAATTTTTAAGCTTTTGATGGGTATCACTATAAACAACCACAAAAGGGGTTACCGCTTGGTTTTTTGAATACCCTTATTACTTACAGAAATGGTCCTCGGTGAATTCCACTTCCAACAAAGGAGATTATGTCCATTTCTCAGGTACACATTGGGTGCTGTGCGTGTCCGAACACAGCTCATTTAAAAAAAATTACAATGCTTGGTAGCCTGTGGAGGGTTAAGAAACGCTCACCGGAATATTTTGTCCATGCAACTTGTAATGTCACACAAAGACCTGCGAGTAGTCAATTTTTCTTGAAAACCTACAGGATGTTTTAAAAGAATTCCACAGAAAATGGGAATTTTAAGATTTTAAGGGGTCTCTCTCTTTGGCCTGCCCAAAATGGGTTAAAACTTCGACTTTTGAATACCCTTACTACTTACAAACATTTTTCCGTATAGATTGTGCGCTTGATAAAAGGCACTTCTCTTTGTGGCGTACCCATTGGGTGCTGTAGGGATCCAAAAAGGGCCCATTTTTTCACAATTTTGACTTTTAGCAGCCCGTGGGGGGGTTAACAAATGCTCACCGCAGTATTTTGTCCACGCAATTGTCACACCAAGGCCTGGGCGTGACCAATTTTTCTTGAAAATCTACAAGACTCATTTAGAGAAATCCTCGAGAAACATAAATTTTTTAGCTTTATGGGGGTATTGCTGTTTAACCAGCCTTGTACGGGTTAACGCTTGGTTTTTTGTACACCCTTTTCACTTTCAAAAATGACCCTCAATGAATTCCAATTCCAATAAATGAAGTTATATTTATCTCTCGAGTATTGTTTGGGTGCTGTGGGGGCCTGAAACCGGCCTATTTCATCAAAATTTAGATATTTGGTAGCCTGTGGAGGGTTACCATATGCATCGCCTAATATGTCGTGTGTATCAAATGTCGTGTCACAGACAGGTCTAGCAATGATGAATGTTTAAACTAGAACCATCACTAAAGGTGATTAATACCCCCGCTTTGGGTTTTTAGAGGAATGCACTTCTGATCATGTAGGCGAAGGCCATTAGGAAATGTATACATGAAGATCATTTTTTGTTGTTGAAATTTGTATTTGCATGTGGCCTTCCACAGAACAGCACTGAATACTTAAAGAGCCCACACATATATGGTTTACATTTGGAAAAACACATTTACAATGTGCAACATGTATTCAAAATCGGTTCATTAATGTAGGAGGAGTTGCACACACAAGAATCCCATTTGAAAACCCATAATAAATCCAAGTTAAAGGGAGATAACCTAGTTAAAATTGTCGCAGATCAAAAATTTGGGAATATGCGTATGTTCACTTAGTTGTGATAATGTTTGAAAGGTTTCGTCAAAATTGATTGATAAATGTAGGATGAGTTGCACGCACAAGAATTTCATGTAGAAACCCATAATAAATCTAAGTTAAAGGGAGATAACCTAGTTAAAATTGCCACAGCTCAAAAATTTTTGAATATGCACATGTTTACTTAGTAGTGATGATGTCTGTAAACTTTTGTCCAAATTGATTGATAAATGTAGGAGGAGTTGCGCACACAAGAATTTCATGCAGAAACCCATATTAAATCAAAGTTCAAGAGAGATAACCTGTTTAAAATTGTCGCAGATCAAAAAGTTTGGAATATGCACATGTTCACTTAGTAAAGATGATGTTTGAAAGGTTTCATCAAAATCGGTTCATTAATGTAGGAGGAGTTGCGCACACAAGAATTTGTTCGAACGGAAAGACATAATAAATCTAAGTCAAAGGGAGATAACCTGGTTAAAATTGTCGCAGATCAAAAATCTTGGAATATGCGCATGTTCACTTAGTAGTGATGATGTCTGAAAAGTTTTGTCCAAATTGATTGATAAATGTAGGAGGAGTTGCGCGCACAAGAATTTCATGTAGAAACCCATAATAAATCTAAGTCAAAGGGAGATAACCTGGTTAAAATTGTCGCAGATCAAAAATCTTGGAATATGCGCATGTTCACTTAGTAGTGATGATGTCTGAAAAGTTTTGTCCAAATTGATTGATAAATGTAGGAGGAGTTGCGCGCACAAGAATTTCATGTAGAAACCCATAATAAATCTAAGTTAAAGGGAGATAACCTAGTTAAAATTGCCACAGCTCAAAAATTTTGGAATATGCGCATGTTCACTTAGTAGTGATGATGTCTGTAAACTTTCGTCCAAATTGATTGATAAATGTAGGAGGAGTTGCGCACACAAGAATTTCATGCAGAAACCCATATTAAATCAAAGTTCAAGAGAGATAACCTGGTTAAAATTGTCGCAGATCAAAAAGTTTGGAATATGCACATGTTCACTTAGTGGAGATGATGTTTGAAAGGTTTCATCAAAATCGGTTCATTAATGTAGGAGGAGTTGCGCACACAAGAATTTGTTCGAACGGAAAGACATAATAAATCTAAGTCAAAGGGAGATAACCTGGTTAAAATTGTCGCAGATCAAAAATCTTGGAATATGCGCATGTTCACTTAGTAGTGATGATGTCTGAAAAGTTTTGTCCAAATTGATTGATAAATGTAGGAGGAGTTGCACACACAAGAATTTCATGTAGAAACCCATATTAAATCAAAGTTCAAGAGAGATAACCTGGTTAAAATTGTCGCAGATTAAAAAGTTTGGAATATGCACATGCTCACTTAGTAGAGATGATGTTTGAAAGGTTTCATCAAAATCGGTTCATTAATGTAGGAGGAGTTGCGCACACAAGAATTTGTTCGGATGGAAAGACACAATAAATCTAAGTCAAAGGGAGAAAAACTGGTTAAAATTGTCGCAGATCAAAAATCTTGGAATATGCGCATGTTCACTTAGTAGTGATGATGTCTGAAAAGTTTTGTCCAAATTGATTGATAAATGTAGGAGGAGTTGCGCACACAAGAATTTCATGTCCGGAAAGACGTACGGACGGACGTACGGATGGACGGACGGACGTACGGACGTACAGGGCGATTCCTATATAGCCCCCACTTCTTCGAAGCGGGGGTATAAAAAAAATCTACAAGACATGTTTCGAGAAAGTACCGATAAACCCCAATTTTTGACAGTTTTTTGCCAATTATGACGAAATAAGGGTTAAATCGAAAATTCCGTTTTTGTACATTTTTAGATTTTGAGCCCCTCTATGCGTGTGAAAAATTTTGTGCAAATCAGTTCGAAAATGGCTTCTGAAACGTACAGACAAAATGTGTGGAAAAAAAAAAAAAAAAATAATAATCCGTAGAAAAACAATAGTCTTTTCCAGAGGGAAAGCCTAATAAACTAAAATAATAATCCGTAGAATAACAGGAGTCTTTTCCAGAGGGAAAAGCCAAAAAAAAAATAATAACTAGACTTTATGATTCTGGAGAATCATGGCTTTTCCCGATGAGATTCCATGATTTTTCATGACCCCTCAGTGTCTGATGAATTGTTTTTAACTGTCTCACTGAAGTCCCTTCACTGATGTTATGAGAAAGGTGAAGATAGTAATCTCAAATGACAGAGTTTGATAAAAAATTGTTTAGGTAAAAACCATCATTAACGGTGGAGTGGTTTAATGTCAATATCATCGTCCAACAAGTCAATAATCGACAAAAGGAGTAATGTTTGTTTGAAACATACCCACTGAGTGCTGTGTCAATTTAAAAATGGTTCATTTTATGTCAAATGTATCCCAAATATTGATGTCTGGCAGCTTGTAGAGGGTAAACTAGAGGGCTGCCACATCCACGGGGCAGCTGATCCCCCCGAAAAAAGTGTGGTCATCATCCAGAAACTTAAAAGTACATTGAATTTGGCATAACTCTGAAAAAATTGACCAGACCACACTTTAACCCTTTACCTAGCAAACTGACAAAAAACAGCAAAAAAAATAGCCTGAATCGGGCTAAATCAGACCACAATATGTCGCAACAGTTTCACTAAAAACACACGATATAGATGTCATTGTAACTGGCTTGAAGAGCTGGTTACAATGACATCCATACTGGTGTGATTTTAGAGAAGAGGGAGATAAAATTTCCTCATTTTTCTCGAAAATTTTTTTGGGGGTAAAGGGTTAATTCTTACATAACCTGTATTTGGTATGATGATCCACATATCAAGTTTGCTTTCAAATTATTCAACAGAAGTTATCAAGCAAAAAACAAGAAATCACATCCGGAAACCAAAAATCATAAGATTTTCTAAGTTGAAAAGGGGCATAACTCTGGTAATATTAATCAGGATGAACCCGGATTCGAACTTGACCTGTATTTTGATATGTTTAAGCCACATATCAAGTTTGGTTACAATCTAACTATTTCAAGGGAAGTTATCATCCGGAAACGAAATGTAAACGGACGGATGGACGGACGGACGGACGGACGGACGGACGGACAAAAAAAAACGCGTGACGACTATATCCCCCGAAATTTTTTTTCGGGGGGATAACAAGTGCTAACAGGAATATTTATTCATGCAACTTGTAATGTCACACCAAGAACTGTGAATGGCCATTTTTTTCTTTAAAATCTACAAGATGTTTTCAGAGAAATCCAGGGAGAACAGGAATTTTAAGCTTTTGATGGGTATCATTGTTTATCCAGCCCAAAATGGGTTAAGTGTTGTTTTTGGAATACTCTTATTACTTCCAAAAATAATTCTTAGTGAATTCTACTTCCACTTATTTTGATCTCTCCTCCCAACTTCGGGTGGTGTGGGTACGCAAACACAGCCTATTTTATCAACATTTTGATGTTTGAGAACCTGCATAGGGTTAACAAATGCTGACAGGAATATTTTGTACATGCAACTTGTAATGTCACACTAAGATCTGAGGATGGCCATTTTTTCCTGAAAATCTACGGGATGTTTTTAATGAAATCCTCAGATAACACGAATTTTTAACCTTTTGAGGGGTATCTCTCTGTAACCAGCTCTAAAGGGTTAATTTTTGTTTTGTGAATATCTTCATTACTTACAAAAATGATCGACGGTGAATTCCACTTCCAATGAAGGAGGTTATGTTTATCTCGTAGGTACACATTTGGTGTTATGGTTGCCCAAGAACAGCCCATTTTCTCAAAATGTCTATGCTTGGCAGCCTCTGGAGGGTTAACAAATGCTTACCGAAACATTTTGTTCATGCAACTTGCAATGTCACTCGAAGACCTGCGAATGGTCAATTGCTCTTGAAAATTTTTTTTGAGAAATCCACAGAAAACTGGAATTTTAAGCTTTTAAGGGGTATATCTCCTTAACCAGTCAAAAATGGGTTAAGACCTCGATTTTTGAATACATTTACTACTTACAAAAATGTTTCCCTGTCAGTTTTGCGTCCGGTAAAGAAGTTACGTTTCTCTGTTGTATTCCCATTTGATGTTGTTGTTGTTGTTAAAAAACAGACTATTGTTTTCAAAATTTTGACATTTAGCAGCCCATGGAGGGTTAACAAATGCTTACCGGAATAATTTATCCTATCAACTGGTAATGTGACACCAAGACCTATCAATGGCCATTTTCTCTTGAAAACCCTACCAGATGTTTGTAAAAAAATCCAGGGAAAACAAATTTTTAAGCCTTTGATGTGTATCACTATTAACAACCACAAAATGGGTTAACGCTTGGTTTTTTGAATACGCTTATTACTTACAAAAAAGGTCCTCGGTGAATTCCACTTCCAACAAAGGAGATTATGTTTATTTCTCAGGTACACGTTGGGTGATGTACGTGCCTGAAAACAGCCCATTTCAACAAAATTACGATGCTTGGCAGCCTCTAGAGGGTTAATAAACGCTCACCGGAATATTTTGTCCATGCAACTTGTAATATCACACAAAGACCTGTGAGTAGTCATTTTTTCTTGAAAACCTACAGGATGCTTTTAGAGAAATCCACAGAAAATGGGAATTTTAAGATTTTAAGGGGTCTCTTTCTTTAGCCTATCCAAAATGGGTTAAGACTTCGACTTTTGAATACCCTTACTACTTACAAAAATGTTTGCGTATAGATTGTGCGCTCGATAAAAGAAGGCACGTTTTTTTGTGGCGTACCCATTGGGTGCTGTTGGCATCCAAAAACAGCCCATTTTATCACAATTTTGACTTTTAGCAGCCCGTGGAGGGTTAACAAATGCTCACCGCAGTATTTTGGCCATGCAACTTCTATTGTCACACCAAGGCCTGGGAGTGACAAATTTTTCTTGAAAATCTACAAGACTCGTTTAGAAAAATCCACGGAAAACACAAATTTTTTAGCTTTATGGGGTATTGCTGTTTAACCAGCCTTAAACGGGTTAACGCTTGGTTTTTTGAACACCCTTATTACTGACAAAAATGATCCTCGGTGAATTCCACTCCCACTAAAGGAAGTTATGTTTATCTCTCGTGTATTGTTTGGGTACAGTGGGGCCCTGAAACCGGCCTATTTCATCAAAATTTCAATGTTTGGCAGCCTGTGGAGGGTTACCCTATGCATCGCCTGATATGTCGTGTGTATCAAAAGGTGTGTCACAGACAGGTCTAGCAATGACGAATGTACAAAAAAAATCTACAAGACGTGTTTCGAGAAAGTGCAGATAAACCCCAATTTTGGCAGTGTTTTGCCAATTCTGACGAAATAAGGGTTAAATCGAAAATTCCGCTACGGTACATTTTTAGATTTTGTGTCCCTCTATGCATGTGCAAAATTTCGTGAAAATCGGTTCGAAAATGGCTTCTGAATCGTATGGACAAAATGTGTGGAAAAAAAAAAATAATAATCCGTAGAAAAACAATAGTCTTTTCCACAGGGAAAAGCCTAATATATCCGTAGAATAACAAGAGTCTTTTCCAAAGGGAAAAGCCTAAAAAAAATAATAATCTGTAGAAAAACTATAGTCTTTTCCAGAGGGAAAAGCCTTATAAATAATATATAAATACACTAAAGAATTGTAATTTGTTGGACAAATTACGGGCTATCCCAACTTTCCAATGTAAAAATGCAGACTACATATAGCAAAGCAAAGTGTTTGAAATTAACCATTTCCAAAATGATAGACAAAAAGCATCCAAAGTTGGCTAATTTTGGCATTCTCTCACAGTTCTCTTATTCAGACCCTCATTTTGCTCGGGGGTTAAATCTTGAGATTGAAAAGTAAAAGGTAACTTTCTTCTACAATCGTTGTTGCATATATCCATACCAAAATAATTGCTACAACCACCTTGCAATTAGAGGAAATGAGTACAGATGTTTGCAAAATTCAGTGCAAATCAATTTTTTTTTCTGAGAGTACTATCCTTTACATGGCCAAAGCTTATGTTGTGTTCAGCCCCAAAGCATAACTTACAGCAGAGGATTTGTTCATTAGGCATCTCTACCTATAGCAAAACAAAGTGTTTAGAATTAACCCATTCGAAAATGACAGGAAGATGCAACCACAGTTAGCTAATTTTGGCATTTTCGGATGGTACTCTTACCCTCATTTGCTTGAGGGTTAAAGATGAGATTATAAACTAAACAGTAACATTCTTCTGCAAGCATTATTGCATCTATGCATACAAAAATAATTGTTACAACATCGCAATTATGAGAAATTTGCTCTTGAAGTTAGTAAATCTTGAAGATAAAATGATATATTCATATCATTTGTGGTCAACAGGGGTTAATTTTGAAATATTTGTGTGGTGATTTTAGTGTATAAATATTATGCTCTCAATGTGTGAACTGATGTATGTATGTTTTCTTCAGATCGCAGGGTGGCAGGAAGACAGTCCAAGAGACTATGCCATCTCCTTGCAATATGCATGTACTTTGTACCAATTTTTTTTGTCATCATGTGTGTACATCTCTAACTTTGTATATTGCAAAATAAATAAATCAATCTATCAATCAATCACAGACTGAGTGTCTGATAAGAGACATGGACTAATCTTGAATCTCGCTATTTGAATGAACATGTTCCAGTTGAGGATACTCCAATTCAAGGCCTGACAACTGGGTGAGAGTGAAAACTTGGAATAAAACATATAACAGCAAAATTGTTCTTGAATAACAGTTAGATAATTGCCAAAAATGAAAAGTGGACAGAAATCGCACATAGGTTAATGGTGAAAAGGCGGTAATTTGGCTAATTTGACTTTAAAATTGAACAGATGTCAGTGTCGCTCATACGCCCACTGTGTCCAGACCAGTGAAGGCAGATACATGAAATCTTCAGAAGTTGTTCTACTATCCCTGCTCGACAGGACAGTATCTTTGTCGAGTGGCGTGACCGCGTGGGAACAACATGGATCGTGTGAAAACCATGGGGACGATTCGTCCCTACTCTATTCCCAATGCAATGCCGTTTCCATTCTCTATTTACCTATCACCGGTCGAGTTTGGCATTATTTCTGTCTATTTGATGAACTGTTCAGCTTTAAATATTCACACATTCATATGAGACAGAAAGTTTTGAGTTAAACTGCTTATTTTAGACCGTCCCGGCAGAAACTGACAACTCGATTCGGTGGAGAAAAAGCCGTCATCTGGCTAATTTGACATTCAAATTGAACCGATACAAGGTCGGATATATGCCAATTATGTCCCGACCATGCAAGGCAGCAACTTGAAATTCTCAGAATCTTTTCTACTGTCCCTGCCCGACAGTTTAGTATCTTTGTCAAGTGCCGAAACCACCTGGAAATACCGTGGATCAGGTGGAAACCGAGGGCACGATTCGTCCCTACTTTATTCTCAATTCAACGACTTTTCCATTCATTATTTACCTGTCACCGGCTGAGTTAGGCATTATATCTGTCTATTTGATGAACTTTTCAACCTTAACTATTTGCGGCTTCATGACGCACCGAAAGGCCCCTGCACGTTTACCAATATATTCAGGGATTGATTTTCCGAAAATAACAATTATTCCGACTATACCCACATGGGAACTCCTAAATATGCCAAGGGTTAAACTTTTGATAATAACATATAAAACAGAAGTTGTCATGCTATGCTTGCTGCATGCAGGCATAGAAAACATTCCGCGCTCAATGAATTAGGAATGGAGTAAATTGTCACTTAAACCTACGGAATTCTGAAAAAATGAGAGTTTTTTTCGACGGCACCTATCTTTATGTATCTGAGACAGGGATGGCGTTAAACTTTACAGCAACCTTATCACAGAAAATATTCTTGGAATTGAACTGTGAATCCGAATTTCGAAAGCATTTTCGGATATTCTATTCCAAACTACCACTGCACGCTTATCAATATTCAGTGATTTTATAAAAATATCAATTATTCCAACCGTACACATATGGGCAGTCGCGAATCTGCCAACGGTTAAACTTTTAATAATGACATATAAAACAAAAGTTGTCATACTATGACTGCTGCATACAACCATAGAAAACGTTCAGTGCTCAATCAATTAGGAATGGAGTAAATAGTCACTTAAACTTACCAAATTCTGAAAAACAATAGTTTTTTTGGACTGCACCTATCTTTATGCAAACAGAACGAGCATAGTGTTAAACTTTACAACCAAACTTACAACAGCAAATATGCTCGGTAGGCAATTGTAAATACAAAAATGTAAATCATTTTTCGAAATTCCTTTCGAAAATGGAAGAAAAGTGAGCTCCAAACCAGAGCCTGAAATAACGGTCGGACATCGAACATGTCCGGTCAAATTTACGGTCGGAAAAAAAAAATAAATCTCAAAAAATTTTTTTTTTTTTTCTAATTTTCAACAAGTTGTGTCTACGCACCACCGCGTTTCAATCAATAGACATCAAAGGCCGCTTAGTGGCATGTTTACGTTCTAGGCGCGGCTTAGTTTCTTTGATCTACATCACTCGGCGTGGTCGTTTGTCTCAAATTGTGCCAGTAACATTCGGTGTGTTGGAAATGTTACATGTAGCGCATTGAAAATTTTCCGACGACACTTACGGAGGCTTTGACGTCGTGACCGCGATTCCAGACAAACGCCCACTCTGTCTAGCAGAGTAGTACCATTACTAACATACTTGGTTGGCACAAAGCCACAAACCATCAGATTCAGCATCATGATGGAACGGAAGGTACCTAAAATTGCCATGTTGCAGAAATGGAAAGACGAGTACAAATGGCTTGATTTTTCGGACAAAAAACTTAAGTGTTATTTTTGTACAAAATGTAACGAAAAGTTGATGAGCTGTCGAAATTATAGTCGTGTGATGGTCGACAGCAGTACAAATTATCGCCTCAGCGTGTTGAAAGATCACGCAGGCAGTCAGATGCATCAAAAAGCATGTGATCATGAGAGTCGTGAACAGTTTGGAACTATACCAAAAAAACATATCGTCAAGTCCATACCTGAAGACTGTGCGATAAAAGTTACCTTTAGGAAGATGTCTGATGATGAAAGACAGAGAATGAAACGCTTATTTGAATATTGTATATTGGGAATAACGGGCGACCATACTCTGACCTCGCAGGGCTTATAGAATTATAGGCTTATAGAATTGGAGAAACTGCACGGAGTTGATTTGTCTTCAGCCTACTCTAATGAAAATGCATGTAAAGATTTTTTGTGTGACATAGCCTATACTCTGTTTGACTTGAGCGTCAAGTCAAAAATCAAGCGCGCCAATTTTATATCTGTTCTGTGTGATGGGTCTACAGATGTCAGCACCGTTGAAACTGAAGTAATCTATGTCTTATTTGTTGATCCTGATTCCTTCAAACCTGTTACTATATACTTTGCATTGGAAAGCTTGGAGGATCAATCCTCCGAAGGTATCCTTGATGGTATCGAATCAGCATTCCGAAAAGCTGATTTATCTGACAAATTAGATCACTTGGTTTTTTTTACGTCTGACGGGGCGTCAGCTAACAGTGGTATGTACAACGGCCTCATAGCTAAGCTTCAAATGAAATACCCGTGGGTGGATTTCATTTGGTGTGTTTCGTATCGTCTAGAGTTGGCACTGAAAGACAGCCTGAGAGAACCCATTCAAATTGTGGAAGACCCTTTGCGAGATCTATATTCCATATATCATCGATCGTCAAAGAAGTTAAGAGAGTTGAAAAAATTGCATGACATTTTGAAAAATGTGTACAATTCTGAACATGGGCAGGTACGCCCATCAAAATTTTCTGAGACGCGGTGGATTGACCATAAAGTGCGAGCTATGTGTGGTTTTGTAGACAAGTTCGGCCTGTATGTTCAACATATTGAAAACGTTGTAGCCGAGTCTAAAGCAACAGACAAAGCGTCTCTCACTGGCAAACTGAAGCGAATGAAATCCGCAAAAGTTTTGCTACTGAGCGCTTTATTTGTTGATTTGTTAGATCGTGTCAAGCGGTTGAGTTTGCGGTCTCAAAATCAATCAGAAACACTTCTTAGTATAGTTGAGTGTGTGGATGATACCATTTTGCATTACGAAATGTTACTTAAAAAACTAGAAAAGCAGCCTGTTCAGGCCTTCAGTATCCCAACTCTCAGCTCTGTGCTCATTAAGATTAATGACGTTGACAACAGCTACCAAGATGTCAAACTGATAGATTTAGCTAATGGAAAACTATTTGTACAGAACCATGTGTGTGATTAAGTGCGATCAATTGTGGGGCGTTTGCATGAGCGATATGGGATTCTTGTTACTAATCCTTGGCTCCCTGAGGGTGAGAAGAAAATTATCCTTGAGTCAGTTACTGCTGCTATGAGATCTGGGGACGCAAAAGCGCGACATATTTGCTCTGTTCTAGATACAGGCACGTGGGTTCTCCCAGAGATCTTGGAAACGGGGTATTCAGGGGTCGAAGCTGGCACAAGTGAAGAAGTCTTGACTGAACACTCGAAAGCATTGGCGTGTGACTGTGACAGTGACACGGAAATGCTTTCGAATGTTTTGACAAAACATCTGGCTGCAATTGATGTTTTATATGAACGCTATAAATGTGTGCTATCAGCTCTGTCTTCTGATTTAATTAAAGAACAGTATATTTCAGTGGTCCGTTATGCCACTGCGCACACAGAGTGCCAGTTGTACAATCCTATGCAAATGTGGCAAATTCTTCAAAAAAACAGAGGAGACACATACCCTTGTTTATTTGAATTTATTGAACTGTGTATGTGTTGCCCGTTCAGTAATGCAGAACTTGAGAGATTTTTCTCACGAATGGGTAATGTGAAAACAGACATCCGCAACAGTTTGAAACCTGAAAACCTGCAAGATCTGTGCAGGGTTTTACTTGGTTCTTGTTTACAAACATTCTCATCAAGTATAGCCTTAAGGGCAGTGGATAGGTGGTTCAATTCAAAGGGGAGGAGGTTAAACCAACGCAAACGCAAAAAATATGCAAAGCGGAAAGCAAGCCCACGCGTTCTGCCGCAGGAACGAGTTCGGGGGATATGGAATTAGGCATATCAGTTACAGACCTCTTCGAGTCAGCTTCTAATTCTTCAGACATTTCATGTTCCGATATTAGTGACAATGAATGAATGCTTGTAAATTGTAATTGTAAAACGCAAACACATTATTACTAATTTTAGTTTTAATGAAGTATGAATCTATGAACTGCATGGAGTTTCGATTTTAATCGAAACTCCATGCAGTTCATAGATTTCATACTTCAGCCAGGCTGTCGGAGACAGTTAACACAGACTGAGCCCTTTCATTTGGGGCATAGATTCATTGTGACAAAATGTCATGATTTGCGACTCTGAAACTATGGCAAATTTGATTGTTAGTGACATCCAACTCCAAAAACCAATCGAATATTTCCTACATTCAAATTTGGGATAACTATGGGTGGGCTAAACAGTAAACCAGTAAAACCACCCATAGTTATCCCGTATTTGAATGTAGGAAATGTCCGGGCCGGTCCTCAAGAGGTTAAATGTTGTGAGTTGAGATCCAAAATTTATACACGGTACGTAGCAGCAACCCACGAGTTGGGAACTTGGGAGTCTGCGCACTCGCATTGTAATTTGTAAAGTACAACACTGGCTTCCATTAGAAAAAAATCATCTGACTTTGAGGCATTCAATTTCGTTTTATTTTCTGGTTTACCCACCGGTGCAGTTGACGAGTTCGGAGTTTGCGCACTCGCATTGTATAGTACAACACGTGCTTCCAGTAAAAATATCAGACGATGTTGAGGCGTTCGAATTCGTTATATTCACTGGTTTACTCAATACCCACCACTGGCACCAGCCAGGCCAGTACTGGTCGGAACTTGGAAGGTTGAGTTGTGTGTCAGAGTCAGACTGTCAGTCTGGGTCTGACGTCCATACTCCAGACATCATCATACATGATACATTTATCTAATAACCACAGAAATTTCAAAGGAGCATCCGAGTATCAACTGTTTCAAGTCAATCAACTGTGTGAGAATGCACCAGAGAACACCATTTACAACGTAAGTTTAAAAAAATTTCTCAACATCAGGAGGAGATACGCCTCCTGATAACCTCCCCAGCTTGGCGCTTTGCGCCAAGGCAGATGCTGCGCATCTGTAAAGTTGTCCGAAAAAAATTAAAAAAACTTATTTCAGGCACTGCTCCAAACTAGATAAAGTGATTGTGCCTGCACAATACACAGGATTTTCCTCCTATTTTCAGTTCCTGGACTTTTTCGTCTCAAAATTGAGAAGAACGCAGAAAAACGGATTTTTGATGAGCCTATTAACACACTGTTGGTTCGGGTGGGAGCTGACAAATCATTATGAGGAGTGAAGTTTATGTCATTTCTTAATAAGCTACTTCAATAAACCTGATAGATTTGATTTGTACGACCACAACAAATACAGGCCGAAAGTCAAGATTAACCAATTATGTATACTGCCGTCCACTTTAGAGGAATTCCACCAGGCATTGGTCATATTGCCCCAACCCTTCCTGTTGCTTCTTATCTACATGTACGCCGCAGGGTCTTCGGGTAGATGAATAATTCTTAGTTATTTATCTATGTCGTGAGCTCTTCTAGTGAAAGCTTGAAATTGAAACGCGGTGCCAGAAAGCAACTTCCCAGGCCCGAAGTCAGCAGTATTTAAAAATTTGACATGTGTGTGGGGAGACGTAGAGGGGAGGGGGGGTACTTTTGTAGACCTAAGGCTAATTCAAACATGGACCCAAAGTCTGTAATATATTAGGCATACCCGAAGTGCACAGCCCTGAGGCAGGGGAGGGTATTGGACGGGGTCCTCCCCTTCTCGGTTGTTTTTTAAATAAGAGGCTCTAAGAACAATTCTAGAGCCTCCTATAGCCTCATTTGAGGCTTGTCATGGCTCTGCGTTTAGTCAATGGTTAACAATGGTGTGTGACATTTCTAAATCTCGCACTTTCCGGTCTCGGTTCTGGTCTGGTGTTGGGAAATCTCTGGCGACTTGAATAATGAGTTTTTTGACAATCATGACATTCTAACACTTATGTAGGAGGTCATTTGAAATTTGTTAATTTCTGTCGGCTGCTGGCTCGAAGTCTATGCCTCACTGGTCAGGTCGGAAATTATTTTCCGAAAGAATGTGGAAATTTCCGGCAGAGATGTTCATTGGGGGCGGGATTTGCCACTGCCGCACACCCACAAGTCTTGTGTTTGCAACTTCTGCAGCTATTAGAAGCCAAATGAATTTAGGGGGGGGGGGGGGGCAGTCCCCAATCTGACTACATCAGCTAATTCCAGGCCTCCGTGGTGCTGTATTACCTTTGGCTTTCGTGTCAGAATGTTAGGAAGCAAATAGGTTTTTGAAGGTAGGTAACTGTCCGGGTATTTCCTGTAATCTGATACCCCAAAGTTTCAATGATTTTTCACCCAAAACGTAAAATGACACTGAACGCCTTCTCTATATAATCTAAAAGCTCATATTTTTCTGAATATATTACAAATTACAACAAATCATTTGAATTGGTATTCTATCCGCAAGAACTGATTAAGTAAAATTAGATATTTAAAAGAAACACGAATTCCAAGGTCTGCGATTTTTACAGCAAATTTTGATTTCAAATAATCACTAACATGTGAGTTATTATCGTATCCAACTACTAGTTATATACCAAGTGAAGTTCAGTCTTCGATATACAGTCGGTTTCAAGAACTGTTCTCCGCCATAAATGCATATATTTAGATCCGGGTTCCATCATGTCGCAAAGTGAAAGACACAAATTCTGTCATAACGCTGTGTTGTGCAGTGCACAACCTTCTTCATGTAACCACGTGAAGTGAATGACAATGCGTTTTTGAAACCAAATTTCTTGCCGGTACCCAAGGTAAACTGTTTGATATTTGAGGGACATCACTGGTAACTGGATCGGCAAAGCTCAACTAACTTTGTGTCAACTCAAGAATAGTCCCGAACCCAGTCGCCCGCGGAACATTATGGCTCTCCTGCCATTCTGATAATGTCAAACCTGGATTTGTACGATCACAAGTATAGGCCTAAAGTCAAGATTAACCAATCATGTATACTGTTGTCACTTTAGAGGAATTCCACCAGGCATTGGTCATATTGCCCCAACCCTTCCTGTTGCTTCTTAATTACATGTACGTCGCAGGGTCTTCGGGCAGATGAACAATTCTCAGTTATTTATCTATGCTGTGAGCTCTTATGGTGGAAGCCTGAAATTGAAACGCGGTACCAGAAGGCAACTTCTCAGACTAGAAGTCAGAAGTATTTAAAAATTTGACATGGGTGTGGGGAGAGGGGGGGGCATATGAATACCTAAAGCTAATTCACACTTGGACCCAAAGTCCGTAACATATTAGGCATATCCAAAGTGCACAGCCCAGAGATGGGGGAGGGTATTTGAGGGGGTGCTCTCCTTCCCGACTTTTTTTTAAATAAGAGGCTCTGATAACAATTCTAGAACCTCGTAATGCCTCATTTGAGGCTTGTCGTTGGCTCTGCGTTTAGTCAATGGTTAACAATGGTGTGTGACATTTCTAAATCCCACACTTTCCGGTCTCGGTTCTGGTCTGGTGTTGGGAAATCTCTTTGTCGGCTTGAATGATGAGTTCTTTGACAATCATGATATTCTAACAGTTATGCAGGAGGCCATCGGACATTTGTTAGCTTCTGTCGGCTGTTGGCTCTGAGTCTATGCCTCACTGGTCAGAAATTATTTTCCGACAGAATGTGTAAATTTTCGACAGAGATGTTTATTGAGGTCGCGGTTCGCCACCGTCGCATACCCACCTGACTCAGATCTGCAACTCCCACGGCAAATTATTTTTTTTTTTTTTGGGGGGGGGGGGGAGGGGAGGGGGTGAGGGGGGTGAGGGAGGTAGAGTTTCCCAGTCCTCAATCTGGCTACAGCAACTAATTCCAGGCCTTCATGGTGCTCTATTACTTTTGGCTTCCAGGTAAGAATGTTAGGGAGCAAATGGGTAGTTGTAGGTAGGTAATTGTCGGGATATTTTTTGTAATTAGACACCCTTAAAGTTTCAATGATTTTTCACTCAAAACGTAACATGACACTAAACGCCTACCCTATATAATTTAAAATTCTTCTGAATATATTACAAATTACAACAAATCATTTGAATTGGTATTCTATCCACAAGGACTGATTAAGTAATATTAAATATTTAAAAGAAACGTGAATTCCAATGTCTGCGGGTTTTACTGCAAATTTTGATTTCAAATTATGTACAGCGTTCACTGAAGTTGAGGTCACCGGGTGCAAAATGATCAATGTTTTTCAGACGTATTTCCTGGCATGGACGCCTGAGTTGTAGAGTCCAACTAATGGGTGTTTGTGTTGGGTGGGGGTTGGGCAGTCGCGTCGTATAGTTTTACGGGTGGAGGTACAGCCACAACATCCAAATTCTAAATAACGGCCACTTTAATCCGTCTCGTAGTACAGTTTTGTTAGGTCAAAGTGGCGATCGAAAGAAAAAATTTGGGTTTCAATAAAAAATGTCCGATTTTTGTTCAAAATTTTCCAAGTCCGAACCGGAGTGGTAGTTAGTTCTCCAGCCATCAGAAGCCAAGTGGAATAAAACCCTGTTCCCATGGGATGGGGAAAGGTTTAAAGAGACCGTGAATGTTGCCATTTCAATCACGGAAGCCTTATACGCGTCAAGAACGCCGAGTATTCTCATGCCAAAAAAAGGGTGTATGGACCATTGAGAGGCCAAGAGAGTACATTTGGTGACCGGCTGAAGCCAAATGCAACAAGATTGTGGCTCCACACTAAGGGGAATCTTTTTACCTATATACGTGCTATACATTTTCAATCACCACCACTTTTAACCCACTCCGGTAGTAAAGTACAATCAGGTCGTAGTACCAGTCCGAAGACCGGACCAAAAACTTCCTGGTAAAAAAAAAAAATTTTGGGCTCAAAATTGACCAAAACGCATAGAAAACCGAAAAATAAAATTCCGATTTTTGTCAAAAATTTTCAAGTTCGAACCGGAGTGGTAGTTCTCCAGCCATCAGAAGCCAAGTGGAATAAAACCCTATTCCCATGGGATGGGGAAAGGTTTAAAGAGACCGTGAATGTTGCCATTTCAATCACGGAAACCTTATACGAGTCAAGAACGCCGAGTATTATCATGCCAAAAAGTGGGTGTATGGACCATTGAGAGGCCGAGTGTATACATATGGTGACCGCTCGAAGCCAAATGCAACAAGATAGTGCTTCCACACTATGGGGAACCATTTTAGCTATATACGTGCTACACATTTACAATCACCAGCGCTTTTAACCCACTCCGGTACTAAAGTATAATCAGGTCGTAGTACCAGTCCGAAGACCGGACCAAAAACTTCCAGGTAAAAAAAAAAAAAAAATGTCTGTCTCAAAACTGACCAAAAAGCATAGAAAGCAGAAAAAAAAAAATTCCGATTTTTGTTCAAAATTTTCCAAGTCCAAACCGGAGTGGCAGTTCTCCAGCCATCAGAAGCCAAATGAAATAAAACCCTATTCCCCTGGGGCAGGGAATGGTTTAAAGAGACCGTGAATGTTGCCATTTCAATCACGGAAACCTCATACGAGTCAAGAACGCTGAGTATTATCATGCCAAAGAGAGGGTGCAAGGACTGTTGAGAGGCCGACAGTGTACCTTTGGCGACCGCCCGAAGCCAAACGCAATAAAACTGTGCTTCCAAACTACGGGGAATCTTTTTACCTATATACGCGCTACATATTCTCAATCACCGTTGCTTTTAACCCACTCCTGTAGTACAGTATAATCAGGTCGAATTACCAGTCCGAAGACCGATTTTTCGTTTTTTGGTCGTGGAGTCCGAACCGAAATGTTTTGGGAGGAAAAATTTTGGGGGGTGTTTTTTGGGCTAATGACAGATACAAAGCGCTCAAAAAATCGAATTTTGTTAAAAAAATTTTTTTGCCATTTTGGGTGTTTTGGAGGACGTTTCGGCTCCAGAAGAGGGTCGTAGGATAATTTAGCCCGAAATGGTTTAGCGACACAAGCATATACTTTGGGACGCGCTAACCGTTCCCCAAGTTTAAAAAAAATCGTAAAGATCGTATCCGAGATTTAGTGATTATAAAAGGGTTGGAAAAAAAAAAAAATAAAAATAAAAACAAAAAACTAGATAAAGTGATTGTGCCCGCACAATACACAGGATTTTCCTCCTATTTTCAGTTTCTGGGCTTTTTCGTCTCAAAATTGAGAAGAATGCAGAAAAACGTATTTTTGATGAGCCTATTAACACACTGACGGTAGACGATATAATGGCAAGATGTTTTTTACTGAGGCACTGTTTGATGTAAATCACTGGGATGATATTCTAACAGTTATGTAGGAGGTCATCGGAAATTTGTGAGTTTCTGTCGGATGTTGGCTCTCAGTCTATGCCTCACTGGTCAGAAATTATTTTCAGATAGAATGTGGAAATTTCCGGCAGAGATGTTCATTTGGGGCGGGATTCGCCACTGCCGCACACCCACCATACTCAGGTCTCCAACTTCCGCAGCTATTAAAAGCCAAATGAATTGGGGGGGGGGGGGGGGGGGGGGGGGAGGGGGGGGGGGGGGGGGGTGAGTCCCAGTCCCCAATCTGGCTACAGCAACTAATTGCGGGCCTTCATGGTGCTGTATTACTTTTGGCTTCCATGTCAGAATGTTAGGAAGCAAATGGTTTTTTGCAAAAAAATTTTCAGGGGAAAAAAAAAAAAAATTTTTTTTGTCTTAAAATTGACAGAAATGCATAAAAAACAAAAAAAATTTTTTTTTTCGGATTTTGGTCCAAAATTTTAAAGTCCCACCCGCACCCCAAATTTTCAGGGAAAAAAATTTTTTTTTTTTTTTTTTTTTGTCTTAAAATTGACAGAAATGCAGAAAAAACAAAAAAAAAAATTTTCGGATTTTGGTCCAAAATTTTCTAAGTCCAACCCGGACCAAAAATTTTTAGGGGGGGGAAAAAAAAAAAAAAATTTTTTTTGTCTTAAAATTGACAAAAATGCATAAAAAACAAACAAAAATTTTTTCGGATTTTTGGTCCAAAATTTTCTAAGTCCCACCCGGACCCAAAATTTTCAGGGGAAAAAATTTTTTTTTTTTTTTTGTCTTAAAATTGACCAAATCGCAGAAAGAACAAAAAAAAAATTTTTTTCGGATTTTGGTCCAAAATTTTCTAAGTCCCACCCGGACCCAAAATTTTCAGGGGAAATTTTTTTTTTTTTTTTTTTTTTTTTGTCTTAAAATTGACAGAAATGCATAAAAAACAAAAAAAAAAGTTTTTTCGGATTTTGGTCCAAAATTTTTCTAAGTCCCACCCGCACCCCCAATTTTCAGGGTAAAAAAAAAAATTTGTTTTTTGTCTTAAAATTGACAGAAATGCATAAAAAACAAAAAAAAATTTTTTTTCGGATTTTGGTCCAAAATTTTAAAGTCCCACCCGCACCCCAAATTTTCAGGGAAAAAAATAAAAAAATTTTTTTGTCTTAAAATTGACAGAAATGCATAAAAAACAAAAAAAATTTTTTTTCGGATTTTGGTCCAAAATTTTCCAAGTCCCACCCGGACCCAAAATTTTCAGGGGAAAAAAAAAAAATTGTTTTTAGTCTTAAAATTGACAGAAATGCATAAAAAACAAAAAAAAAATTTTTTCGGATTTTGGTCCAAAATTTTCAAAGTCCCACCCGGACCCAAAATTTTCAGGGGAAAAAAAAAAATTTTTTTTTGTCTTAAAATTTACAGAAATGCATAAAAAAAAAAAAAAAATTTTTTTTCGGATTTTGGTCCAAAATTTTCTAAGTCCCACCCGCACCCCAAATTTTCAGGGGAAAAAAAAAAAAAATTTTTTTGTCTTAAAATTGACAGAAATGCATAAAAAACAACAAAAAAATTTTTTTAGGATTTTGGTCCAAAATTTTCTAAGTCCCACCCGCACCCCAAATTTTCAGGGGAAAAAAAAAAAAAATTGTTTTTTGTCTTAAAATTGACAGAAATGCATAAAAAAACAAAAAAAAATTTTTTTCGGATTTTGGTCCAAAATTTTCTAAGTCCCACCTGCACCCCAAATTTTCAGGGAAAAAAAAAAAAAAAAATTTTTTTGTCTTAAAATTGACAGAAATGCAGAAAAAAAACAAAAAAAATTTTTTTTTCGGATTTTGGTCCTAAATTTTCCAAGTCCCACCCACACCCCAAATTTTCAGGGTAAAAAAAAAAAATTGTTTTTTGTCTTAAAATTAACAGAAATGCATAAAAAAAACAAAAAAAATTTTTTTTCAGATTTTGGTCCAAAATTTTCCAAGTCCCACCCGCACCCCAAATTTTCAGGGGGAAAAAAAATTTTTTTTTTTTGTCTTAAAATTGACCGAAACGCATAAAAAACAAAAAAAATGT
Source organism: Pictodentalium vernedei (assembly GCA_031216915.1). Lineage (NCBI taxonomy): Eukaryota > Metazoa > Mollusca > Scaphopoda > Dentaliida > Dentaliidae > Pictodentalium > Pictodentalium vernedei. The sequence goes on from CM062295.1 coordinate 416,688,020, forward strand.
TCAAATTGCTCTGCGACCCCTGTGGAGTGTATTCAAGTCAGTAAGAGGTAATCGACAGCCACTTAATACGACGCCATCACATTTTTTATTCGAAATCAATTTGAATTACAAAGAAAGTGACAATATTCAGCAGAAATCTAATTTGGCTGTGACATTTGGCAATACCGTCGGAATTGCCACTGTCTTCAAATTCAGTGAGGGCGGGGGAGGGGATGAGTAGCTGGAGACATATGCCCATAAAAAACAAGAGGCCCCACGGGGCCTGAGGGCGCTCACCTGATACTGGCCGAGTCATATCACCAAAATAGCAAGGGATTCTGCCTTGTGGTTATTATCAGTTTTTCAACATAAAAGTGTTTTCTCTACTTAGTAACCCAGAGTGTTCATATGTTAGATCCCCATATTGGGTACTCAATAATTTATCTATTTATTTATTGGAATTTAAGGTCACTTTCTAAGGCTACATCATTACAGAGGCATAATTATAATATCAGGTTTGGTCAATCGTTTATGCCTATTACTGCCCACTTTACAGGGCTTTCAACGCAGGAATTGGTTACTGGGCCCAATTTTATCAATAAACCAGAACTTGAACAAATTTCAATTTGCCGCTTCTAAGAAAACTAAAAATCAAATATCAAAAGATTCTGAGAGGAGTATCAGAAAAAAAAAGATTTTTTAAGAATATTTCTCATACTGAATTAAGTTATACATTGGGCTCCCATAGGGAACCCAAAAACAAAAAGCTTCTGAAGCAGTGGTTTGGGAGAAGAAGATTATTCAACGTTATTCCCATTACCTACAGTGTTAAAAAATGATGACTCGGCACTTTTAGTCCTGGAAAAGTACTTATGATAAAACCAATGGCATTTTTTTCACCATTCCTTTCTCCCGGCCCTAAGGAAGCTTCACATTGTATAAAAATTCTCAGTGCCATGTAGTTCTGGAAATATGGGCATTCAAAAAAAAAAAAATTTTTTCAGCTCCTGTAGTTGCCGTGGGGGACAGGAAAACAATTTATGGCATAAATTAGGTATTTGTGACCCAATAAGCCCTCATATCAAATTTGGTTCAAATCGACCTCTTGGTTTGGAAAATAAAAATTTTGGTATAATTTGGGCTTCTACAGTGAGCCCAAATATGAACCAAGGGACTTGGCTTTAACAAACTTCACTCTCAGCCCCCCCCCCCCCCCCCCCCCCCCCCCCCCCCCCCCCTACGAATGCTGTACATCAAATATCAAAAGATTTTGACTGGTGGATCTGAAAAAAAAAATTTTTTTAAAGAATATTGCTCATATTGAACTAAGTTATAATTTGTGCTCCCACAGGGAGACCAAATATGAGCCGAAGGACTTGACTTGAACAACTTGAATCTCACCTCCCTAAGCATACTGTATACCAAATATCAAAAGATTCTGACCGGTGGATGCGAAGAAGAAGATTTTAAAAGAATATACCTCGTATTGCACTAAGTTACAATTTGGGTTCCCAAAGGGAGTCCAAATATGAACTCAGGGACTTGGCTTGAACAAACATCAATCTCACCCCCCTAAGGATGATGCATAGCAAATATCAAAAGATTCTGATTTGTGGATCCGAAGAAGAAGATTTTTAAAATATATCCCTCATATTGCACTAATTTGAACATTTGGGTTCCCATAGGGAAACCAAATATGGACCGAGGAATTTGATTTCTACAAATATGTGAATCAATGTTCCAAAGATGTTATATGTAAAATATGAAAGCTTTTAGAGCAGTGGTTTGGAAGAAAACAATTCTTTATTTTTTTCCCATTGCCTACTGTGTTAAAAAATACTGACTCAGCACTTTTTCAGAGTCCCGAAAAAGTACCCTATGATAAAACCGATAGCAATTTTTTTTTACCAATCCTTTCTGTTGGTCCCAAGAAAGCTTCACACCAAATAAAAATTCTCACTGCCGTGCAGTTTTTGAGATATAGGCGTTTTAATTTTTTTCTATTTTTAGCTCCTGTGGTTCCCACGGGGCTACAGGAAAAAAAATTTCTGCATAAATTAGGTACTTATGACCCAATAAGCCCTCACATAAAATTTGGTTCAAATTGGCCTCTCGGTTTAAAAAATAGAAATTTGGGGTGGGGCCAAAATTTTTGCTCCTCCCATAACATCGCCAAGTATAGACCTACAAACTTCTCTTGAACAAACTTGAGTCTACACCTCAAAAGGAAGCTGCATACCAAATATCAAGTCTCTGCTATTGCTGGTTCTTGAGAAGAAGATTTTTTAAGAATTGGAGCATTTTTGCCCCACCCCTCTGCTCAATATGAGCCGAAACCTAATTTGCCCAAAAATCAAAATGCCGCTATATAACCCCTACTCACATGAAATTTCATTAACATGCGGCCAGTGGTTTGGAAGAAAAAGACCCAAACACCACCTTCACGCCGGACGACGGACGCCGGACGACGGACGACGGACGAAAAGTGATCAGAAAAGCTCACCCTGACTTTCAGTCAGGTGAGCTAATAACAGACTCTCAGTGTTCTACTTTCAATTTCAGTTTAGGATACAAAAGACCATGTCACGTTATTATGTACAGTGTTCACTGAAGTTGAGGTCGCCAGGTGCAAAACGATCAATGTTGTTCGGCCGTGTTTCATGGCTTGGATGCCAGAGACTGTGGAGTCCAACTAATGGGTGTTTGTGTTCGGTGAGGGTTGGGCAGTCGCGTCGGATAGTTTTACGGGTGGAGGAAGAGCCTCAACATCCAAATTCTGAATAACGACCACTTTAACCCGTCCCGTAGTACAGTTCTGTCAGGTCAAAGTGGCGATCGAAAGAAACAAGATTGGTTTTTGATCAAAAGTCCAAACCGGGCCAAAAAAGTTCCAGGTAAAAAAAAAAATTTTTTTTGTCTCAAAATTGACCAAAACGCACAGAAAACCGAAAAAAAAAAATTACGATTTTTGTTCCAAATTTTCCAAGTCCGAACCGGAGTGGTAGTTCTCCAGCCATCAAAAGCCAAGTGAAATAAAACCCTATTCCCATGGGGTGGGGAAAGGTTTAAAGAGACCGTGAATGTTGCAATTTCAATCACGGAAACCTAATACGAGTCAAGAACGCTGCATATTCTCATGCCAAAAAGAGGGTGTACGGACCATTGAGAGGCCGAGAGTGTACATTTGGCGACCGCCCGAAGCCAAACGCAACAAAATTGTGCTTCCAAACTGTGGGGAATCTTTTTACCTATATACGGGCTATGTAGTACAGTATAATCAGGTCAAATTACCAGTCCGAAGACCGATTTTTCGTTTTTTGGGCGTGAAGTCCGAACCGAAATGTTTTGGAAGGAAAGATTTTGGGGGGTGTTTTTTGGGCTAATAACCGATACAAAGCACACAAAAAATCGATTTTTTTTTCTTCAATTTTTTGGCAATTTCGGCATTTTGGAGGACGTTTTGGCTCCAAAAGAGGGTCATAGGATAATTTAGCTTGGAACGGTTTAGCGACACAAGCATATACTTTGGTACGCTCTACACGTTCCCCAAGTTTAAAAAAAAATCGTAAAGATCGTATCCGAGATTTAGTGATTATAAAAGGGTTGGGAAAAAAAAATAATAAAAATAAAAATAATAATTCCGAAGAATAACAAATATATTTTCCTTTTTCAAAGGAAAATCCAAATAAAAATAAAAATAAGAATCCGAAGAAAAACAAATGTATTTTCCTTTTTCAAAGGAAAATCCAAATTAGCCAATTTTATGAAGAATTTTAGGGCACTCAAATTCAAGGCCCGAAAACTGTGTGAAGGTTAAAACTTTGAATAAAAAATATAATAGCAAAATTGTTCTTGGATGAAGGCCCAATCCTCTCATGGGAAACGTTTGAGACAATATCGCTCCAGTGCTGAGAAAGTGCATGTAAACATTGGCGAAAATAACAATTATTCCGAAAGTACCCTTATGGGAAGTCTCAACTCTGCCAAGGGTTAAACTTTCAATAATAACATATAGAACAAAATTTGTCATACTTTGACTGCAGCAAGCAGCTATAGAAAACATTCAGAGCTATTGCAATTAAAAATGGAGTAAATCGTCACCTAAATTTACCAAATTCTGAAAAACTGTAGTTTTTTTGGACGGTACCTACTTTTATGCAACCAGAATGGGATAGGATTAATCTTTACAACCAAACTTACAACAGTAAATATGCTCGGTAGTCAATTGTGAATACGTACATGAAAAGTTTTTGAAATTAACCCTTTCCAAAATGATAGAAAAAGCAACTAAAGTTGGCTAATTTTGGCATTTTTAAAAGGTACTCTTATCCTGGCCCTCATTGAATGTGCTTGAGGGTTAACTCTGAGATTAAAAAGTAAACAGTAACTTTCTTCCGCAATCATTGTTGCATCTATCCAAGCCAAAATAATTGTTACAACAACCTTGTTATTAGAGAAATTTGCCCTTGAAGTTGGTCAATTTTGAAGAAAAAATCTATATTCATGTCATTTTTGGCCAGTGGGGGGTTAATGTTGAAAGATTTGAGTGGTGACTGCGGTGTATCATATTATACTCTAAATGTGTGGAAAATTTGAGCTAAATAACTGTAAACAATTTTGAGACATTCGAAAAATGGTGAAATTTTGAAGGTTTTGGCAGAATATTTTGAAAATATGCGTTTTCACAGATATGACAAGACCGCATTTCACTAGATTTTATGACATTACATAAGTGTGCCAAATTTGGTAAAAAATCATACAGCTTGTTTTCGAGCAGTTCAACAGACAAAATTCAGGGAGGTAAAAAAAAAATAAAAATAAAAAAAAAAAAATAAAAAATAAAAAATAAAACAAAAAAAAAAAAAAAGAGAAGAAAACTTTTGAAAAATAGGCCGATGAAATCGTCAGATGTGTACCCATACGCGCAACTAGTAGAAAGCTGTATGATGGAGGGCCACCATGGATGCCAACGTTATGTACACCATACATGGTATGGGTACATATAGAAATGGATTGGAGGAGTGTCTAATTTGATGGATAAAGGGTTAATATCTCCGGATCAAATTATCAGATTTACATTAAAATGAAAGTGTCAATGACACTGTAGCTTAACTTGTGTGTTGTGTTCGATGAAAAGGATAATGTTCAATGTTTATGAAAGGATTATGAAATAAGACAAGAATTGTGATAATTGGGAATATGTTCATTTCTGTTCCCCGTGTGCTATGTTTATGATAAAAATGAAAGTATCCATGACACTGTAGCTCAACTTGTCAAGACAAAGACAAAGACATGTACATGTATAGTATGTGATACAGCAATGACAAACATCTAGGTAATGACCTGATAACAAAGGTACATATAAAGTATTGTAACGGTCTGTACATAAATACTGACCATTGCCTGTAACAAATGTATAGGTAAAGTATTGTAGAGGTGGGTGACAGTAGATGCTAAACTAGAAAAGAAATCTTTGCGTCCCAGAATGGGTCTGACTGAACCCCAAAATATTTGTTCTCATAGCACAGTGATAACAAAGGCACCCCAAAACACACTCATTCCTGTCCCAAGATGAAAACAAAGCTACCCAAGAAGTTTCGTGAAGATCAGTTCACAAATATGAGCTGTGAAGAAGTTGTGACAAAAAACTGATTGGACCTAATTTCGGTACAAAATGGCCACTGGCTGCCATCCTGAATCTTGGACCGCACCCAGAAACACTCATTCTCGTCCCAAGGTGATAACAAAGGTACCCAAGAAGTTTTGTGGTTCATAAATACAGCCTCTAGCCCGAGCCGTATTGACATGTGCACTTACAGTGTATAAGTAGCACTGAATAAATCAAAGTTCATCTAATTTGCATAATTTATGCACGAGAAAAAAACCTGTATTATATGTGATGTATTCCATGTTACTAAACATTCATACAAAAATTTATTCAAATCAGAACTTTCATACAGAAGTTCTGTACAAAAAACTGATTGCACTAATTTTGGTACAAAATGGCTGCTGGTGGCCATCTTGAATTTCGGACCACACCCAAAAACACTCGTTCTCATCCCACGGTGATAACAAAGGTACCCAATAAGTTTCGTAAAGATCGGTCAAAGTTGAGCTAATTATATGAGGTGTACACTGTACTAAAGCGCTGAGGGGTGGGTTAATATGACCTCACAGTTAATGTATGTGGCCCTCACAGTTAACGTATATCAACAAAAGTTACCAAGTTACAGTGAAATTATTCCAAAACGAGTCATCCTATCAAGTTACATTAAAATCCCCTCATAAATATGGCCTGTAGACTGTGCTAAAGGTTTTCGGGCTTTGGGCCCTGTAGTCGTCAAGTTTCCCAATTGCGTCCAAAGGGGACGTTCTCATCTAGACATTATATGAAGTCAATCTACCAAGTTACAATGAAATCCCATAATAAATATGACCTGTAGACTGTGCTAAAGGTTTTTGGGTTTTGGGCTCTGGCAGCCATCATGGTTGAATGATCGCAACCAAAAGGGGACATTCTCATCTGGACACTATTTGGAGTCATCCTACCAAGCTACAATGAAATCCCTTCATAATTATGACCTGTAGACTGTTCTAAAGGTTTTCGGGCTTTGGGCCCCTGAAGCCGTCACAGTTACCCAATCGTGTCCAAAAGTGGACGTTCTCATCTAGACATTATATGAAGTCAACCTACCAAGTTACAATGAAATCCCTTCATAAATATGACCTGTAGACTGTGCTAAAGGTTTTCGGGCTCGGGCAGCCATCATGGTTGAATGATCTCAACCAAAGGGGACAATCTCATCTGGGCATCATCTGGAGTGATCCTAAGAAGTTACAATGAAATCCCTTCATAAATATGACCTGTAGACTGTGCTCAAGGTTTTCGGGCTTCGGGCACCTAAAGCCATCACAGCTAACCAATCACGACCAAAAGGGGATGTCATTATCTAGGCATTATATGGAGTCAACCTAACAGGTTACAATGAAATCCTTCTATACATATAACCGTTTGCCTATGCTAAAGGTTTTTGGGCTCGGGCAGCCATCAAGGCTGAATGATCACGGCCAAAATGGGACATTCTCATCTAGACATTATTTGGAGTCATCCTACCAAGTTACAATGAAATCCCTTCATAAATATGACCTGTAGACAGTGCAAAAGGTTTTCGGGCTTCGGGCACCTTTAGCCGTCAAAGTTGCCCATTCATGTCCAAAAGGGGACGTTCTCATCTAGACATCATATGAAGTCAACCTACCAAGTTACAATGAAATTCCTTCATAAACATGACCTGTAGACTGTGCTTAAGGTTTTCAGGCTTCGGGCTCGGGCAGCCATCATGGTTGTATGATCGCAACCAAAGGGGACAATCTCATCTGGGCATCATCTGGAGTGATCCTACGAAGTTACAATGAAATCCCTTCATAAATATGACCTGTAGACTGTGCTCAAGGTTTTCGGGCTTCGGGCACCTGTAGCCATCACAGTTGACCAATCACGACCAAAAGGGGATGTCATCATCTAGGCATTATATGGAGTCAACCTAACAGGTTACAATGAAATCCTTCTATAAATATAACCTTTTGCCTATGCTAAAGGTTTATGGGCTTGGGCACCCATCAAGGCTGAATGATCACGGTCAAAATGGGACGTTCTCATCTAGACATTATGTGGAGTCATCCTACCAAGTTACAATGAAATCCCTTCATAAATATGACCTGTAGACAGTGCAAAAGGTTCTCGGGCTTCGGGCACCTTTAGCCGTCAAAGTTGCCCAATCATGTCCAAAAGGGGATGTTCTCATCTAGACATTATATGAAGTCAACCTACCAAGTTACAATGAAATCACTTCAGAAATATGACCTGTAGACTGTGCTCAAGGTTTTCGGGCTCCGGGCACCTGTAGCCATCACAGTTGACCAATCACGACCAAAAGGGGATGTCATCATCTAGGCATTATATGGAGTCAACCTTACAGGTTACAATGAAATCTTTCTATAAATATAACCTTTTGCCTATGCTAAAGGTTTTTGGGCTCGGGCACCCATCAAGGCTGAATGGTCATGGCCAAAATGGGACGTTCTCATCTAGACATTATTTGGAGTCATCCTACCAAGTTACAATGAAATCCCCTCATAAATATGACCTGTAGACTGTGCTAAAGGTTTTCGGGCTTTGGGCACCTTTAGCCGTAACAGTAGCCCAATCATGTCCAAAAGGGGATGTTCTCATCTAGACATTATATGAAGGTAACCTACCAAGTTACAATGAAATCCCTTCATAAATATGACCTGTAGACTGTGCTAAAGGTTTTCGGGCTTCGGGCTCTGGCAGCCATCATAGCTGAATGATCGCAACCATAGGGGACAATCTCATCTGGGCATCATCTGGAGTGATCTAAGAAGTTACAATGAAATCCCTTCATAAATATGACCTATAGACTGTGCTCAAGGTTTTCGGGCTTCGGGCACTAGTAGCCATCACAACTGACCAATCACGACCAAAAGGGGATGTCATCATCTAGGCATTACATGGAGTCAACCTAACAGGTTACAATGAAATCCTTCCATAAATATGACCTTTTGCCTATGCTAAAGGTTTTTGGGCTCGGGCACCCATCAAGGCTGCATGATCGCGATCAAAATGGGACATTCTCATCTAGACATTATTTGGAGTCATCCTACCAAGTTACGATGAAATCCCTTCATAAATATAACCTCTAGACTGTGCTAAAGGTTTTCAGGCTTTGGGCCCCTGTAGCTGTCACAGTTGCCCAATCATGCCCAAAAGGTGACTTTCTCATCTAGACATTGTATGAAGTCAACCCACAAAGTTACAATGAAATTCCTCAATAAATATGACCTGTAGACTGTGGTAAAGGTTTTCGGGTTTTGGGCTCAGGCAGTCATCACGGTAGGCAGATCATGCCCAAATGGGGAAATTCCCATCTAGATATCATAAGGAGTCATCCAACCAAGTTACAATGAAATCCCTCCACATTAAACATGACCTGCAGACTGTGCTAAAAGTTTTTGGGTTTCGTGCTTGGGCAGCCATCACGGTTGATAGATCATGCCCAAAAGGGGACGTTCTCATCTAGGCATTATTCAGAGGCATCCTACCAAGTTACAATGAAATCCCTTCATAAATACGACCTGTAGACTGTGCTAATGGTTTTGGGGTTTTGGGCTCAGGCAGCCATACCGGTTGCCCGATCGCGACCAAAAGGGGACGTTCTCATCTAGACATGACCCCAAACCTGCATATGAAATTTCGTGACGATCAGACAAGATCTGCGGGGTGTAGCCCGTGCTAAAGGAAAATGTGAACAGACATCACAGACTAACAGACTTCCACACGCGTGATGGCAATAGCTTATCTTGACTATGTCAAGTTAAGCTAAAAAACTATAGAGCACAGCACATCAGTAACTTGAACATATATATGAAGTAACATGACAATCGGATTGAAATTTTTTAAGTTATCTCATGCCAAAGGGATTGGAGGAATTTTCAATTTGAAGGATAAAGGGTTAATATCTCAGGATCAAATTATCAGATTTACACCAAAAACTTTACAGTTCGGCACACCAGTAACCTGAACACAAATATAAAGTAACCTGACAATCCAAGCAATATTTTTCAAGTTATCGAATGCCAAAGGGATTGGAGGAATTTTCAATTTGAAGGTTAAAGGGTTAATATCTCAGGATCAAACTATCAGATTTACACCAAAAACTATACAGCTCGGCTCATCAGTAACCTGAACACAAATATAAAGTAACTTGACAATTCAAGCAATATTTTTCAAGTTATCGAATGCCAAAGGGATTGGAGGAATTTCCAATTTGATGGATAAAGGGTTAATATCTCCGGATCAAAATTACAGATTTACACCAAAAACTATACAGCTCGGCACATCAGTAACCTGAACACAAATATAAAGTAACTTGACAATCCAAGCAATATTTTTCAAATTATCGAATGCCAAAGTGATTGGAAGAATTTTCAATTTGAAGGATAACGGGTTAATATCTCAGGATCAAATTATCAGATTTACACCAAAAACTATACAGCTCAGCACATCAGTAACCGGAACACAAATATAAAGTAACTTGACAATCCAAGACATGTTTTTTAAGTTATCGAATGACAAAGAAATGGATACAGATGCCGGATGGACAGACCGACGGACGGATGGACGGACGGACAGACGGAGAAACAAAAAAAACTATACAGCTCGGCACATCAGTAACCTGAACACAAATATAAAGTAACTTGACAATCCAAGGAATATTTTTCAAGTTATCGAATGACAAAGAAATGGATATGGACGCTGGACGGACAGACCGACAGACGGACGGACAGACGGACGGACAAAAAAAACTATACAGCTTGGCACATCAGTAACCTGAACACAAATATAAAGTAACTTGACAATCCAAGCAATATTTTTCAAGTTATCGAATGCCAAAGGAATTGGAGGAATTTTCAATTTGAAGGATAAAGGGTTAATATCTCAGGATCAAATTATCAGATGTACACCAAAAACTATACAGCTCGGCACATCAGTAACCTGAACACAGACAGACAGACGGACAAACAAAAAAAACTATACAGCTCAGTACATCAGTAACCTGAACACAAATATAAAGTAACTTGACAATCCAAGCAATATTTTTCAAGTTATCGAATGCCAAAGGGATTGGAGGAATTTTCAATTTGAAGGATAAAGGGTTAATATCTCGGGATCAAATCATCAGATTTACACCAAAAACTATACAGCTCAGCAAATCAGTAACCTGAACACAAATATAAAGTAACTAGACAATCCAAGGAATATTTTTCAAGTTTTCGAATGCCAAAGGGATTGGAGGAATTTTCAATTTGAAGGATAAAGTGTTCATATCTCAGAATCAAATTATCAGATTTACACCAAAAACTATACAGCTCGGCACATCAGTAACCTGAACACAAATATAAAGTAACTTGACAATCCAAGGAATATTTTTCAAGTTATCGAATGCCAAAGGGACTGGTGGAATTTTCAATTTGAAGGATAAAGGGTTAATATCTCAGGATCAAATTATCAGATTTACACCAAAAACTATACAGCTCGGCACATCAGTAACCTGAACACAAATATAAAGTAACTTGACAAGCCAAGCAATATTTTTCAAGTTATCGAATGACAAAGAAATGGATACGGACGCCGGATGGACAGACCGACAAACGGACGGACGGACAGACGGACAAACAAAAAAAACTATACAGCTCGGCACATCAGTAACATGAACACAAATATAAAGTAACTTGACTATCCAAGCAATATTTTTCAAGTTATCGAATACCAAAGGGATTGGAGGAATTTTCAATTTGAAGGATAAAGGGTTAATATCTCGGGATCAAATCATCAGATTTACACCAAAAACTATACAGCTCGGCAAATCAGTAACCTGAACACAAATATAAAGTAACTAGACAATCCAAGCAATATTTTTCAAGTTATCAAATGCCAAAGGGATTGAAGGAATTTTCAATTTGAAGGATAAAGGGTTAATATCTCAGGATCAAATTATCAGATTTACACCAAAGACTATACAGCTCGGCACATCAGTAATGTGAACACAAATATAAAGTAACTTGACAATCCAAGCAATATTTTTCAAGTTATCGAATGACAAAGAAATGGATACGGACACCAGACGGATGGATGGACAGATGGACAGACAGACAGATTGACAGACAAAGGATGGACGAACGACGGATGGCCACCCCGGATGACGGCATTATGTGTACCATACATAGTATGGGTACACATAAATATTTTTCAAGTTATCAAATGCCAAAGGGATTGGAGGAATTTTCAATTTGAAGGATAAAGGGTTAATATCTCAGAATCAAATTATCAGATTTACACCAAAAACTATACAGCTCAGCACATCAGTATCCTGAACACAAATATAAAGTAACTTGACAATCCAAGAAATATTTTTCAAGTTATCGAATGCCAAACGGATTGGAGGAATTTTCAATTTGAAGGATTAAGGGTTAATATCTCAGGATCAAATTATCAGATTTACACCAAAAACTAGACAGCTCAGCGCATCAGTAACCTGAACACAAATATAAAGTAACTTGACAATCCAAGCAATATTTTTCAAGTTATCGAATGACAAAGAAATGGATACGGATGCTGGACGGACAGACGGACAGACGGACAGATGGACGGACAAACGACGGATGGCCACCCCGGATGATGGCATTATGTGTACCATACATAGTATGGGTACACATAAAAAGAAGAATAACAAGAGTGGTTCCCAAACTAGGTTTGGGAAAACCTAAAAAAAAAAAAAATAAAAAATAAAAATAAACAAGAGGCCCCAAGGGGCCTGAGGGCGCTCACCTGACATGGTAGCCTAAATATCAACCCAGAGAATTGATTTCAACAAGTTGCATCTGCTCCTCCTAAGAAAAGCTTATACCAAATATCCAAAGATTCTGACCAGTTGAGCTAAAAAAAAAAGAAGATTTTTAAAGAATATTCCTCATATTGGACTAAGTTATAATTCGGGCTCCCACAGGGACTTGGCTTTAACAAACTTGAACCTCACCCCCCTAAGGATGCTGCACACCAAATATCAAAACATTCCGACTGCTGGATCTGAAGAAGATTTTTAAAGAAAATTCCTCATTTTGAACTAAGTTATAATTCAAGCTCCTACAGTGAGTCCAAATATGGACCTAGAGACTTGGCTTGAACAAACTTGAATCTCACCCCCCTAAGCATGGTGCATACCCAATGTCAAAAGATTCTGCCTGCTGGATCTTGAGAAGAAGATTTTCAAAGAAATTTGCCTGAAATGCACTAAGTTCGAATTCAAGCTTCTATAGTGAGCCCAAATATGAATCCAGGGGGCCATTTTGAACAAACTTGAATCAGATCCACCCCTCAATGTTGCATACCAAATATCAAAAGATTTTGCCTGCTGGATCTGGAGAAGAAGATTTTTTAAGAAATTTGCCTGAAATGCACTATGTTCGAATTCGGGCTTCTATAGTGAGCCAAATATGAATCCAGGGGGCCGATTTGAACAAATTTGAATCAGATCCACCCCACAATGTTGCAAACCAAATATCAAAAGATTCTGCCTGCTGTATCTGAAGAAGAAGATTTTTGAAGAAATTTGCCTGAAATGCACTAAGTTCGAATTCGAGATTCAATACTGAGACAAGATATAAACCCAGGGGGCCGATTTGAACAAACTTGAATCAGATCCACCCCACAATGTTGCATACCAAATATCAAAAGATTTTGCCTGCTGGATCTGGAGAAGAAGATTTTTGAAGAAATTTGCCTGAAATGCACTAAGTTAGAATTCGAGCTTCTATACTGAGCCCAAATATAAACCCAGGGGGCCGATTTGAACAAACTTGAATCAGATCCAGCCCACAATGTTGCATACCAAATATCAAAAGATTCTGCCTGCTGGATCTGGAGAAGAAGATTTTTTAAGAAATTTGCCTGAAATGCACTAAGTTCGAAATCGGGCTCCTATACTAAGCCCAAATACGAACCCAGGGGGCCAATTTGAACAAACTTGAATCAGATCCACCCTACAATGTTGCATACCAAATATCAAAAGATTCTGCCTGCTGGATCTGGAGAAGAAGATTTTTTAATCTTTTTCCCATTGCCTACAGTGTTAAAAAGTGCTGACTCAGCACTTTTTCAAAGTTCTGAAAAAAGTACCTTGTGATCAAACCGATAGGGATTTTTTTTAACCATTCTATTCTACTGGATAAAAGTAAGCTTTATACAAAATAAGAATTCTCTGTGCCATGTAGTTTTGGAGATATGGCAGTTTTAAGGTTTTTTCTATTTTTAGCAACCGAGGTTCCCAAGGGGCAATGAGAAAAATTTTTTTTGTATCAATCAACTACTTATGACCCATTATCATCTCATGTCAAATTTGGTTCAAATCGACCTGACGGTTCGGAAAATAGAAATTTTAGGCGTGGCCAAAATGTTTGCCCCTCCCATAACGAAGGCAAATAATGACCGACAAACTTCTCTTGAACAAACTTGAGTCTACACCTCAAAAGGAAGCTGCATACCAAATATCAAGTCTCTGTTATTGCTGGTTCTTGAGGAGAAGATTTTTTAAGAATTGGAGCATTTTTGCCCCATCCCTCTGCTCAATATGAGCTGAAACCTAATTTGACAAAAAATCAAAATGCCCTTATATAACCCCTACTCACATGAAATTTCATTAATATGCGGCCAGTGGTTTTGGAGAAAAAGGCCCAAACACCACCTTCACGACGGACGACGGACGCCGGGCGACGGACGACGGACGAAAAGTGATTAGAATAGCTCACCCTGACTTTCAGTCAGGTGAGCTAAAAAAATAGAGAAGAAAAATTTTGAAAAAGAAGAATAACAAGAGTCTTTCCCAAACTGGGTTTGGCAAAGCCTAAATATATTATATTGCTTTTTTGTGATCAGAGTACTACAATTGTAGATTATTTCTGCAAGTCAAAACTTTTTTAAATTTGTTTTATAATCATGAAATATTGAAATGTGGCTATGGCTACAGTCCAATAATTTTTAATCGAACTAATCTGTAAATGAACAATTATTTATTTAATAGCTAAGTATGAAATGTCTGGAAAAAAACTTCTTATGAGTAAAAATCATGGTACAAGGTAGAAGCACATGTTCAAGTCTACAAATACTATATGAATCAAAATAAGTCGTAGCATAACCGCAATGAACAAAGTAGCCCACTGCCATTACACCAATAGCACAAGAACACAAAATCATTTTCCGGAAAGCTTTCTGTGAGAGCTTTCCCAAAAATGATGTCAGGTTCTTGTGTTGTTAATGTAGTTGAAGATGCATACTAGTAGTTTATAGTGGTTATTCTACGTATTTCGACTTGTACGGTAACGGTAAGTCAAACGATGTCTGAATTCCACTCGGAGGTCCACTGGCTGGAATTTTGCTTGCGCAAAACAATGCACATGGGCATCAACTACTGACCATAGCCAGCAGTGACAGCCAGTAAAAACATATAACTCACAAAGCAAATCTGCAGTTTAAGGAGCACTGATAAGTTAGTTATCTGGTGGTTCATAAATTGCAGATTAGCTTTTTTGAGTCAAAAGCTTTCTACAAACTGGCAAGAATATGTTGGAAATATATGTATATCCACCTACTTAAGAGAAGTACAAAATCACCCTGTGTATTCTGTAATACAATATCCATGTATGCACATTTTGGTCATGTATCTGGGCTCGGGGAGAGGGTGGGGCCAAGGGTAGTAACCCCCAGAGCCTGGAACTTGGAGGGGGGGGGGGGGGGGGGTTGGGGGTTGGCCCAGGAGTCAAGGGTCTTAGTTTCGCCTGCATACCCTCTAGTCCAAACATGACCTGAAAGACAGTATTTTAATTTTTGGGGGTTTGGTTCATCCTTTCAAAGGGCATTCCATAACAAATGAAAGTGCCACAGTCAATGACACTGTAGCTTAACTTGTGTGTTGTGTTTGATGAAAGGATAATGTTCAATGTTTATGAAAGGATTATAAAATAAGACAAGAATTGTGATAATCGGGAATATGTTCCTTTCTTTTCCCTGTATGCTATGTTTATGATAAAAATAATATGAGGTGTACACTGTACTAAAGAGCTGAGGGGTGGGTTAATATGACCTCACAGTTAATGTTTGTGGCCCTCACAGTTAATGTATATCAACAAAAGTTACCAAGTTACAGTGAAATTATTCCAAAACGAGTCATCCTATCAAGTTACATTAAAATCCCTTCATAAATATGGCGTGTAGACTGTGCTAAAGGTTTTCGGGCTTCGGGCCCCTGTAGCCGTCAGTTTCCCAATTGCGTCCAAAGGGGACGTTCTCATCTAGACATTATATGAAGTCAACCTACCAAGTTACAATGAAATCCCTTCATAAATATGATCTGAAGACTGTGCTAAAGGTTTTCGGGCTTTAGGCTTGGGCAGCCATCATGGTTGAATGATCGCAACCAAAAGGGGACATTCTTATCTGGACATCATCTGGAGTGATCCTATGAAGTTACAATGAAATCCCTTCATAAATATGATCTGTAGACTGTGGTCAAGATTTTCGGGCTTCAGGCCCCTGTAGCCATCACAGTTGACCAACCACGACTAAAAGAGGATGTCATCATCTAGGCATTATATGGAGTCAACCTAACAAGTTACAATAAAATCCTTCCATAAATACGACCTACAGACATGCTAAAGGTTTTTGGGCTCAGGCAGCCATCAAGACTGAATGATCATTAGCAAAAGGGGACATTCTCATCTGGACACCATTTGGAGTCATCCTACCAGGCTACAATGAAATCCCTTCATAATTATGACCTGTAGACTGTGCTAAAGGTTTTCGGGGTTCGGGCTCGGGCAGCCATCATGGTTGAATGATCGCAACCAAAGGGGACAATCTCATCTGGAGCGATCCTGCGAAGTTACAATGAAATCCCTTCATAAATATGACCTGTAGACTGTGCTCAAGGTTTTCGGGCTTCGGGCACCTGTAGCCATCACAGTTGACAAATCACGACCAAAAGGGGATGTCATCATCTAGGCATTATATGGAGTCAACCTAACAGGTTACACTGAAATCCTTCTATAAATATAACCTTTTGCCTATGCTAAAGGTTTTTGGGCTCGGGCACCCATCAAGGCTGAATGATCATGACCAAAATGGGACGTTCTCATCTAGACATTATTTGGAGTCATCCTACCAAGTTACACAGAAATCCCTTCATAAATATGACCTGTAGACAGTGCTAAAGGTTTTCAGGCTTCAGGCACCTTTAGCCATCAAAGTTGCCCAATCATGTCCAAAAGGGGACGTTCTCATCTAGACATTATATGAAGTCAACCTACCAAGTTAAAATGAAATCCCTTCATAAATATGACCTGTAGACTGTGCTTAAGGTTTTCAGGCTTCGGGCTCGGGCAGCCATCATGGATGAATGATCACAACCAAAGGGGACAATCTCATCTGGGCATCATCTGGAGTGATCCTACAAAGTTACAATGAAATCCCTTCATAAATATGACCTGTAGACTGTGCTCAAGGTTTTTGGGCTTCGGGCACTTGTAGCCATCACAGCTGACCAAGCACGACCAAAAGGGGATGTCATCATCTAGGCATTATATGGAGTCAACCTAATAGGTTACAATAAAATCCTTCCATAAATATGACTTTTACCTATGCTGAAGGTTTTTGGGCTCGGGCACCCATCAAGGCTGAATGATCGCGATCAAAATGAGACGTTCTCATCTAGACATTATTTGGAGTCATTCTACCAAGTTACAATGAAATCCCCTCATAAATATGACCTGTAGACTGTGCTAAAGGTTTTCGGGCTTCGGGCACCTTTAGCCGTCACAGTTGCCCAATCATGTCCAAAAGTGGACGTTCTCATTTAGACATTATATGAAGTCAACCTACCAAGTTACAATTTATTTATTTATTTATTGATGTTTAAGGTCACATATTTATGCACAATGGCTAATCATGACCGTGACAGTTTTACGGGTGGAGGAAGCCGGAGTACCCGGAGAGAACCACCGAGCAACGACGAGCAGCTGCCAGCTCCCCAACATCGTAACTCTGCACTGCAGCACAGGCAGGGTTAGATTGGTTGAAGACGTGCACCATTGACGTGCAGTACGCCCCAGTACACGGCGTCATCGCGCCCCCAACATGGGCAATGGGGGTGAAGTGTCTTGCCCAAGAACACAACACGGTTGCCGCAGGTGGGATTCGAACCGAGGACCTCTCGACTTGCAACCTGCACCTCTACCTACTGAGCCACACCAAGTTACAATGAAATCCCTTCATAAATATGACCTGCAGACTGTGCTAAAGGTTTTCGGGCTTCGGGCTTGGGCAGCCATCATGGCTGAATGATCGCAACCATAGGGGACAATCTCATCTGGGCATCATCTGGAGTGATCCTAAGAAGTTACAATGAAATCCCTTCATAAATATGACCTGTAGACTGTGCTCAAGGTTTTTGGGCTTCGGGCACTTGTAGCCATCACAACTGACCAATCACAACCAAAAGGGGATGTCATCATCTAGGCATTATGTGGAGTCAACCTAACAGGTTACAATGAAATCCTTTCATAAATATGACCTTTTGCCTATGCTAAAGGTTTTTGGGCTCGGGCACCCATCAAGGCTGCATGATCACGATCAAAATGAGAAGTTCTCATCTAGACACTATTTGGAGTCATCCTACCAAGTTACAATGAAATCCCTTCATAAATATGACCTCTAGACTGTGCTAAAGGTTTTCGGGCTTCGGGCCCCTGTAGCCATCACAGTTGCCCAATCACGTCCAAAAGGGGACTTTCTCATCTAGACATTGTATGAAGTCAACCTACCAAGTTGCAATGAAATTCCTCATTAAACATGACCTGTAGACTGTGCTAAAAGTTTTTGGGTTTCAGGCTTGGGCAGCCATCACGGTTGATAGATCATGCCCAAAAGGGGACGTTCTCATCTAGACATTATACAGAGGCATCCTACCAAGTTACAATGAAATCCCTTCATAAATACGACCTGTAGACTGTGCTAATGGTTTTCGGATTTTGGGCTCGGGCAGCCATACCGGTTGCCCGATCGCGACCAAAAGGGGACGTTCTCATCTAGACATGACCCCCAAACCTGCATATGAAATTTTGTAACAATCAGATAAGAACTGCGGGGTGTAGCCCGTGCTAAAGGAAAATGTGAACAGACATCACAGACTAACAGACTCACAGACTAACAGACTTCCGCACGCGTGATGGCAATAGCTTATCTTGACTATGTCAAGTTAAGCTAAAAATTAAAATACAGGCTTTCCGGTCATGTTTGACCAAGTCCCCCTCCCCCAAGATTCTGACTCCTGTGCCAACAGTTAAGAAGGGGGCTGTATCGTGAATGAAGCTATGCACTTGACGAATGGCTGTAATTCTGGACAGAATGATTCTTGAAGTGATAACTTTATTAAATCAACTCGATGTAACAAAGTTATCACTTCAAGAATTGTGCAGTCAATATAGCTATGGGCGGTAGGTCATTGGATACCCATTGATCAATTTGGAAATTTGTAACATGCTGCTGAAAACGTCATTTTGACAGCCAAAAATAACATGATTTTTTATTCCAAAAGTCGCCAGAAAGACGTGGTTATTCTTCTACTCATTTAACTTGTACTGTATATGGACAAAATATTATTAGTAGACACGCAACATTGCTACTAGCAGACGATTTTCATTCACTTTTAGGGACCACGCCCCCCCCCCCCCCTCCATCCCCGACCTCTTCCGACTGTGTGTTATGCTTGAAAATATTTGTATGGGTTGGTTGTTTGGATACCCAGGGTTTGCATTTTCACTCACGCAGACATTTTTGTGTCATTTCAGTGATATATCTGCAGTTTTGTCACTCGTCAACAAAACAAAACCATGTTGCCGAGTCTGTCTTTGCTTGTGGGAAGGGGTTCACTACAGTATTCATTTCACTAAAATATCAAGATTATTTTGTTCTGCCCATGAAGTGTTGAAAGTGTGTTATTTTTCTATTTTTATTAGTATTAAATCGAAAATGCATGTTTTCTCGTTTCAAGCGAAACATTTTGGTTGTTTCTATCGCATGTATGACAGTCTTGACAGACAGTCTGATCAAATTGTTTACCCGAAGCTACCTCTGACCTTGCATATCATTAATGTTAAAGATGGCTAATCGGCAATGGGCTTCTGAAGATCTATTAGGCTATGTTGCACATTTAAAAATGTTATGCTAACTATTATCTTGTGCTATTTGATACTGAATAAATATCATTAAAGTTATTTTCCGTCCCATGTTTAGATATTTTCAAACCCTTGGCGGACGATTTGGGTAAAATTGCAAGCGGACGATTCGGCTGTTGGACGAAACAACCGTATCCCCTCTCTGCCTAATTGCTTGAAACTGTAATATGTACTCAACTCAACTGATGGAACTACAGTAAGTGGATACTGGATGGTGATTTATTGTTAAATTGCAGCAGAAAACATAAATTTAATCCCAAAGAGTCACGACATATTAATTCAATAAACTGGGAATTTATGCGCCTGTCATTGTCGGGAGGGGTACTCCGTGGCAAAGCACCTGTGTAATAAACTCTGATTTCCTGAGTGCAATGTATTTTAGTAAATTATCTCAAGAGTTTCAAGTTTAAGAAAATACTTTCTTGCCTTAAGTCTGTTGTAAAATTATATGTGTGTTGTAGTAAACCATTGTCTCTAACAGTGTTAATAACTTTATTCAACTCACGTAAAAACCCGATGCAAGAGAAGACAATTTTGTCAACTACTTTCACGGTATTCTGGTGAATGGAGCGCTTGAAGTTCGAATGTGATAACAATTACTTGTGTAGCTGTTCTGAAAAAGGGGTATCGCAACTCTAAAGTTTCAAAATAAAGGTAACTTTATCTTGTTTCTCTCATTATTCTGAGATGTGAAGACCAGATAAGAGATTTGCAACACTTAATTTGAAAACCAGGTCAATTGGTTTTCTGTAATTGTCTTGGTCTCGGTTTCGATAACAAAATCAAAACCAAACCGAATTTTTGATTAACCGCACAGCTCTATTGTAAAGCGGGACTTAGCAACACATAACTTTTGAATTTAGACTAACTTCCATTATACATTATATTTCATTTGACCTGTTATTACATCATTTTCAAAGGTTATGGCCAAGGTAATACCATCAACTTCAGTTAGTAATGTCTAGTAATGTATCATTGTCTAATGGCAGCGAAGCCACATTTTATGGTTCATCATCTGACTCCTCTATTAATGGCCGTCAGGCCAAGAAAAGAAAAAAAATGATCCTGGTGAGAAATAGTCGTATTTTATATTCGATGTAACTCGTGGTTTGTTTTTTCACAAAGAGACAATGGCAACTGGCAAATGTCTTCTACCTGCAGAAACATGCCACAGAAATGAAATGGTTGTCTATTGGATTTTTGGTTCAACTGGCTTACCGGCATGCTTGTCTCCAAGTTGTATTGTTACAACAGCACTAATAAAGTGGCGCCCAGGAATCCCCGCTCACTTTATAAGTACTGTTGTAGCAATGTAATTTGTGACCTCTGCACATGGGTACTTGTGCCACCTGTTACCTACTCGCAAGCCGCTAGGATATGCATGATGATTAGGTAATTTGGTAAAATGACAAGTGATTTTACGAAAATTGTTTTGCGCCGTTTCCAATTCGTTTGGATTTGATACTGATGTCGACACTGCACCCCCAATTTAATTTGAGGATAAAAATTCCAGTTTGCAGGGCCCCAGTATAAAACAACTACAGATTAATATTCTACAATATAACCAAATACCTTGTTTCTCCCTAGACAAATGACTTCTGATGATTTCATCTTCAACTGGACAAGCACTCAACACCTGCAGAACACTTCTAATTATGTGACTAGTATATGTATTGGATAGTACATCATCCAGACTGTTATCTAACACTGAGCAGAATAAAAGGAAATGTTTCTCTAATTCCTCTTTAGTATCTTCATAATAGTTTGGAGAATCTGATTCCTCATTATATTTACATACCAAACATTGGGGAATCATGTCGACAAGTCTCTGAATGACATGGCTGGCATTCCTGTCAGTACACAAACTTTCCCAGTCACTAGAAAAGGTTTTCATCAAGTGTAGAATTTGAAGGGAATTGGCTTCTTGAATGAGATTTTCAAAAATCACACTGCTTTGATGACATTTCGCAATATTGATACTGTCTTCTGCTAATTCTTTAAAAACATTCCTCAAGAACAGTTCTATAATAAAAATGAAAATTTGTTTGTATTCACATTGTTCAACCAAAACTATTCTGAAGCTTTGTTTTTACCCTTCATATGTTGCAGATTTTCAAAATATTCAAAATTTAATGCTTTCTAAACAGTATGCATGATGTTTCCTACAAGGAGAAGGTGCAGTTTATGAGATAATAGCACAATATACAATGAATTAGAAAGGAGTATCAGTAAAAATTAAGGCAGAAGCAAAATTTCAACTCGAATCCACGAATTGATTCCCGTATATATTCACCTAAATCTCCAAGTATGCAAATCTTAGTAGATTCACGAAAAAAATACATAAAAATAAAATTCTGATAGGCAATTCTATTCTGGAACACAAGTTAGTTTGGGCATTATGACTATATCATAATAATAATATAATAACACTTTGGCCAGCCGCTGATTTGTCGAGGTGCTTGGCCGAGAAGGCCTTGGTTACCCCTGTACTCCCAACTGCCTCCCTATTCCCACGCTTCTCCTCTCCTCCCAACACTCGGAAATGAACTGCTTGATGACATCCCTTGCCCCATTCTTCCCAATCTCTCCGATTAGCATATTAACCCTCTCCTTTGAGTCTCCCCCTAACCACATGTCCTTCATTCTCCCATCCCACTTCCCCATTATACTCCCAGTGAATCTCATTCTTTTAGACTGGTGCTTTGGGCATTCTAGAAGAAAGTGTTCCAGGGTCTCCACCATGCCCAAGTTACACAACTGGCACTCCCTTTCACTGTCTTTCCCAATTTTTCCCATCAGGTCCAGGGATCGCGACCTCAGCTTGAACAACAGTGACCCCCCCAAAGGTGCCATCAAGGTACTTTTGAAAACCTGGCTTCTCTTTATCACGCAGGCCACCCAAAGACCTCTTTGATTTAACCCCCTCTCTCCAATTACGGTTACAATCCTCCATCACCCTTTCTCTGATGATTTTTTTACCCTGGTTTGCCCCAACGTCCAGGTCCGAGATCTCCAATGAGTAGTTCTCTACTAGCTCCCTCACTTGGACCATCCACCCCGTTTTGATATTTGAGTTGAAAATTCTGAGGAACATTACTTTACACCATCGGCTGTCGGGGAGATTTACCAAATAATTAAGATAACCGAGTTTCAACAGGTCTATCCTGTCCTTGATCCTCATCCACCCAAGCTCACCCCTGATTGCTTCTAGCGCTACGGCATTACTCGACCCGGTTATCCATCGGCCTGCATCGTTCTGCAGGATTTCCAAGCTCTTTACGGCCGTCTGGTTTAGGGGTACCACTTTCGTACCGTATGTTATACTTGGCAGCCCCACCATTTCCCAAATGGTTTTCCCCACGAAAACCTTATTGAAACTGTTTCTCCCTATAAGTTTCATTTGGTTAAGGATTAGCTTCCCCTTCAGAATCAATTTATTTGTGTGGTTTCGGTAGATGCCTCTTCCTGTAATGTTTATATTTACCCCCAAATACTCGTAATCACCTGTCTCTCCTACACTGAGAAGTTTGCTGCTCCCTTCCGGAATGCAGAACTCACCCACTCTCCACCTTCGAGTGGGGCCCACTTTGTGGCCCACAGGTATAACTTTGCTCTTGCTTTGTTAAGTTCGAGTTCCATTTGCTCCCATATTTCCCAACAATTTCCACCATTTTCGTTAGCCCCTCGCTTTCTGGCACTAGAACCATATCGTCTGCAAAAAATAGCCCTGGGATCTTCAAGTCCCCAACTGCTACCCCCTCGTCACTACGCAGGAGTTCATCTCCTAAACCTTTGATGTACAATGCAAACAGGATTGGCGAAAGGATACACCCCTGTTTTAGGCCTATCTCCATAGGCAGACGTTTTGTTGTAATGTTTCCCAGGCTAAGTTCACTCTGTACATCTTTATATAATGCTTTCATAATTCCAACAAAACTCGCCTCCTAAGCCCAGAGCCTTCAGCTTGCGCCACATACCCTCCCTCCATACTCTATCGTATGCCTTTTTGACATCCAAAAAGGCCATAAACATCCTTTTCTTTTTTGCTTTCGCGGATTCTATCATTTGGGATAGCGTGAAAAGATGGTCAGTAACTCTCCTTCCCTTCCTGAAGCCATTCTGGATTTCTCCCAAAAATTCCCTTCTTCAATCACCTCCTCTAGTCTCCCATACAGGACTTTACAGAAAACTTTTCCTATGTTGCTACTGACAGAGATCCCTCGATAGTTATCTAAAACGTCTTTTTCCCCCCTTTTTGTGAATAAATGTCACTTTGCTTTCTCTCCACTCCTTTGGGACCTCTTGATTTTCTATGGCTAGATTGAATAGGGCACTTAGGCTTTCCACAAATTCCTCTCCTCCTTTTTTGATAAACTCATTAGGAATTTCATCCACTCCTCCCACTTTTCCATCCCTTAATTTTGATATCACCTTTCGCACCTCCTCCGTTTTAATTTCGCTGCACACAAAGTTTGATAGGTTTTCCTCGACTTGATTCGGACACTCCCATGCCTCATCGCTTATCGTTTACCTTTTCCCGGTGCTTGACTAGTTCTGATGCGACTTGATCTTGCTTGTCTGTAACTCTGCCATCTACTTTAATATTAACTCTGTGGGTTACTTCCTTTGTTTCGTTTATTCACCCATTTCCAAAATATGTTCTAACTCGACACCCCCCCCCTGTCATTCTTATCGTCCTAATAAGACTGCTATTTTGTATTCTCCAAATCTCCAAATAGAAATTTCCTCATATTGCACTAAGCTAAAATTTGGGCTCAAATAGGGAGCCAAAATATTAACCCAATTTGAACAAACATGAATCTGACCCTCCTACAGATGTTGTATACCAAACATGAAAGGATTCTGGCTGGTTGATCTATAAAAGAAGATTTTTAAAGAAATTCCCTCATATTGCACTAAGTTAAAATTTGAATCTGATCCCCCCCTAGAGATGTTGTATACCAAATATCAAAAGATTTCATCTGGTGGATCTTAACCCAGGGACTCGATTTGTACAAACTTGAATCTGACACCCCTAGAGATGTTGTATAACAAATAAGAAAAGATTCTGACTGGTGGATTTAAAAAAGATGTTGTTGTTGAATTTTTGAAAAAATTTATGGGTGCTATCAGAGTTATGCCCCTTGTGGTGCCCCCTGTTGGTGCGGCAAGTTTATTTGAACAAACTTGCATTGATAAGGAACATGCACACCAAATTTGGTTCAATTTGGTCCAGAAGTTTGTGAGAAGTTGATAACGTAAAGTTCACGACGGACAACGACGACGGACGACAAGTGATAAGTTAAGCTCCCTTTCAGTGGGCTAAAAAGCACACACTGTTTATTACATAATGCCAAAATAACCCGAAAACTAGATGTGTCAGAATGACACATATTTCTAACAAAGTTTATGGATTGGGCTTTGACACAGAAAGGGCACATTGATTCTTAAGAATTTGCATGAGATCCATTTTATGAGAATGCACATAGATTCACCTAAAAATTGGTGATGCCTCTGTACACTGGTGTTAACTGGTTGAGTGGAAGCCACTATCGTGGCTCCATTGAAAAGTGCTGGAAGACACTTTAGTGGCTTTGCACTGTATGTATCAGCCTGATGATTGCTCAACCATAGAAGACAAATTTTTTATATAACATTATTTGGTTGCAAATTACTTGAGAGTGCCTATTGGTACTCTCCAATAAACTGTATCAAAATAATTATTTATAATTATTTATTAACAAAATTTTGCTAAACAAAGGCTACTCTTGCTGATAGCATGGCAGCTCTGAAAAAAAAATACCCATGTTTCAAATCACATTTGAAAAATAATTTAGCATTGAACCAGTTAAAATTCCAAAATTTCAGGCATCTAATTTTTTGCACAATCCCACTAGGAAGTATTCAATCCTGTTAGAGAGAGCTCAATGAGCCGAGACAAACAAGATTGTATGGATCAAATTCCCCGGTCGCATTATGGGAAACATTTTCAGCATGAATTTCTAATATTTTGATATCAGTGCATGTGAAGAGTTTAATCACTCTAGTCCTACAGATGCAGCCTGGATTCACCAATTTGCCCACACAATATAGTACATGGCTATGACATTTCCCAGTAGGAACATAGCATTTAGAAAGGATTGCACAAGCTGAGTAGCTCAAGATTTACTGTGTTAAGTTTATCAGTTCATCGTACATTTGATTTTTTTTTACTCTTTGGTGTCTTGGTGCCTTCTGGGAAAGAGGGCAGTTTTATCAAATATCAAGAATTAGATTGTCTTTCAAATATGGTTCAAAACGAAAGGCTTCTGAATTTATTTATTGGTGTTTGAAGTCACTTTCAGCATATATGGCTATATTATTACTGCAAAACATACTAGTAGGTATGAAGTCTGGTTCAGCCAATCGTTTATACCACTTTAGAGGACTTCCAACCCAGGTAAGTCTAATTTTACCTGTACACAAAACTTGTTTAACTCGTAGAGTGCTGAATTATTTTTGGTCATAAAAATTTGTTCACATCTCGGCCTTGTTACAATTTATGGGAAGAGTGCTATGGGCATTCTCCCATAAATTTGTGACATGGCAAATCCATATAGACCAAATCATTTCACTTAAAGGTAATAAGACACACTCCACATATGAAGCCTCTAAGCTGCAGTATGCGCAATGCAGAATAAAGCCAAAATATAGTATTCCAGCATTCTACCAGTTAAAAAGGCTTCTGAAAATCAAACAATTATGGTGATGCACAAAATGGTGCCTCTGGATATGAGAAACAAAGAAAAAGAAACAAAAAAGCATCCAAACTAAAAATGTGCCGCATTATCAAATAAATTGTGTAATCTATTTTTGTGTTTGTAACTTTGTATGTTTGTATTATCATATAAACAGGCCACAGGAGAATTCAGAAACAACAGGAACCCAACTGTTGTTTGTTCTTTTTGTTTGTTTGTTTGGTTTTTTTTTTTTTTTGGTTTTGTTTTTGGGGATTTTTTTTTTGGGGGGGGGGGGGGGGGGAGGGGGAGGGGTGGTTCAGGCCTTGAGGAACCTGCCAGAATCTATTTTTATGAGTCTGTAAACTCTCTTTGCTGTTTTAAGAAATGCTAATTCATTATCATGAGCCCCCCCCCCCCCCCTCACACCCCCAACACACTGCTGTTAATTTGTAATCTAAACCCTGATTAATGGTCTATTCTGCTTGTCATAATACCATTCTAGTGTTATTATAAGGATGTATTCACCTAATGGACTTGGCATACCCCAACCTTCACCCCTGGTTACAAATATGACATTCAACACAATCAAGAGTTTGAATGCCTATCCTGGAAAAAAAAAATAAAAAAATAAAATGTTGCCTGAAAGTTTTGAGAATACCTTTAAAATATACCAAAATCCCTCCGATATGGACACCAGACAGTCAGGTAAATTACGCCTAGATAAACTGAGGACTTAGTTTTCTGCTAATCTTCCCATACACACTTTCCCTAGGACGTGGAACAATACTGAACCATTCGTTCAAAATTATTCAAGACCACTATTCAAAAAAACTTTAACTGAATTATTTCTAAGCTCATACCCACTACATATCAACTGTAACAATCCAGTATGCCCCGATTGTCGACCGTAGCTCTGTCTATCTCATCGCTACTTTTTTATCGAACTCAATCTTCCTGACATCCCAGAAACATAGAATAGATTTTTCACATTATGGAAAGAACCAGCCTAACATACCCTTTATAGCAGGAACATAAACTGACCTCCTGCTGGAGAACACGCTGTTGCCAGGATTGCCTCGATTCTCATGTCTGCTTCTCATTCATTTTTTTCATTTTTTCTTTTCTTTTCTTCGTATTTTATTGTTTTGTTTTTTTGTTTTGTTTTTTTCTCACCTTTTCTTGTTTTTTTTTGTTTTTTTTTAAACGGGAATGGCAGGAAGACAGCCATTAGTGGCTACGTCATCTCCCTGTGGTGCAATCATGTAGTTGTGAATAATGTTACCTCTATGTATATTTATGGATTTGATTGTATACATGTGGCACTACTGAATAAAACCATTCATTCATTCATTCATTCATTCCTGGAAAATAGATATTTAGAATCTGAGCTCCTGAAAAAACCTGTTTTAGTGTAATTGGAAATCTGGACATTGAAATATCTGTTTTGGATGACCAGGTTATTAGTCAAGAAGCCATGTCCA
Organism: Pictodentalium vernedei; assembly: GCA_031216915.1. Lineage (NCBI taxonomy): Eukaryota > Metazoa > Mollusca > Scaphopoda > Dentaliida > Dentaliidae > Pictodentalium > Pictodentalium vernedei. The sequence continues at coordinate 416,716,062 of CM062295.1, forward strand.
CTTTTGGGTGGTAATGCACAACCCAACAGGCAGCAAATACCTGACCATACAAAATCAGAAGGCCAATATACAGCGGTTAAGATTGGGGTGGATGTAGAAATGGAAAGCACAGACACTCAACGTATTATCGGATTTTATAAATTTTAATAAAATATATTATCAGTACTAAAAAAAGGTATGACACTTCCCAGATCGAAATACTAAAAATTTAAAATACAATCCAAGAAGTAAATGGACAATTTCTTTATATTTAGCCTAACCGGTTTCTTCCCTATTGGGATTCATCAGAGGTGATAGCACTACTCTGTTGAGGAACTCTTATTTATACTGTTATGTCAGTGACATCACAATAGGTGTACCTGTCGGGTATATAATTAATACCCGTTGGGTATATTAACATGTACCCGACGGGCATTTTTGAGGTACCTGTCGGGTATACTTTTTGTATGTCCGACGGGTACATTATTTATGTACCTGTCGGGTATTCATCTATTTGCCCGTAGGTTGATATTTTTCCATATTTGGGGTAGTTTAAGGATGGGATAGTCACTTTTTTATCCCAAATCGTTACATTTTGCATCACAAATTTATTTTGGGTGAAAACTGGGGTCCCGATTTTGGGAATAAGCCAGAGGGAAGACTGCAGGGACATGTTATTTTTTTATTGTTAAATTATTTTCCAGGCAGAGCGCCGCTAGCTTGTGAACTTTAATGACAGTTATACAGCCGTGCGATGTCATTTGGATTGCTGTTAGGTGGCGTGTTGCCTCTGTGGCTGTAAATTTGGGGTATGTGGCGTTCACTCTCCCGTATTATTGCCGTTTGCATTCTGCTTGCATCGTCTGTGTTGTTGTTTCTTGTATAAGTGAGTCAACTTCTACTGCGACGTCATTGGATGGCACTTGATTATTTTCTTCTGGCAACCTGTGTGGTGGTTCCACATATCGGACTGTCTCTGTCCCATAGTTGACCAGAGACTCATACAATGTGGCATCTGTTTGAGTATTAACATCACAATTCTTTATTGTTGTCTGATTTCTTGCGTAATTCACAAGTGTTTTTTGAGGTATTCTCTCCTCTTGAAATTGAACCCACATATATTACACTGGACGAAGTTTGCTTTGCAGTGTGTGATACGGATATGTCTATATAGTCCAGAGTGATATTTAAACTCCTTTTCACACTGCTGACATGCATAACCCATATTTTTATAACACTCTTTTTTGCAGTAATGAAATACGTCGTCGCCCCTTCTATACCAGGTGTGTGGCGTATTTATTATGTGATGTTTTACGTCACTGTAGTGTCTCCCTCTTTTCCTAGAAGTTGGCTAACGTAAAACATAAATACATGTAATATATAAACTAAAGTGTAAAAATTAAAAATCCTTTCTGTTTATACCAAAGGAATGCAATGTCCTGAGTTGGTATATCCAATTTATTTCATGTTCCCTTTTGCCCTTTTGCTCCACGCGAGGTTTCCGTCCTCGCTGAGCTCGCCTTAGGACACCTGCGTTACCTTTTGACAGATGTACCGCCCCAGTCAAACTCCCCGCCTCACGCTGTCGTCGAAGCGGATCACCGCCGGGTCTCCTAGTGGTGGACAAATTTGAATCAGGATTTGATTTGAGGATGAAAACAATGCGATAACTTAGATCATTGGTATTGTGGTCTGGTTGGGTGAAGTGTAGAGGGTCGTGTCTCTACCATGTTTTATATCTGCTTGATATTCTCGTAGGCGTATGCCAAAATGGCGTTTGCTTTCACCAACGTATTGTTTTTTGTACAGTTTGCAAGTAAGCAGATAAATACAGTTTCTTGTTTGGCATGAGTATTGTTTGGGTCCACGAAATCTTTCTTTTGTTTCACTACTTTTGAACCATAAAGTGTTTTCCTTAAGGTGTTTGCAGATGCCACAGTTTGGGCGAGTGCACATAGTGGACTTGATTTTCGATGGGTGCCAGCTCTAAGGCACAACATTCTGTGTAGAAGTTAATTAGTCTGTGTGAAACACACAGACTATTGTTTTTGCACGGATTCTTTTTCTTTTTTTTTTTTTTTCTTCTTCTTCTTTCTTCTTCTCATTACTTTTTTGTCCGCAAGATAACTTGAAAACGAATTGCCCTATCTCGTTGATTTTTGGCATTCTGATAGACAGCCACAAGTTTTCGGCCACCTATGTTTTTCAGATTCCTGGGTTACCAGGGGCGTCTGTAGGGGTGTTTTGAAAGTGGGTCACGCCCATATCTCGGGCCTATGACCTACAGACCTGGGACCAACACCAAATGAGTCGACACTCGATGGAGGTTCAAAATATGGGTCAAGGTCATGGAGGTCATCTAGGGGTCATTCAGTGCATTTTTCAGAATTGCTGGAAATCACATTTTTTGACCCCCTAAAGTATTCCTGATGTACACCACTGCATTTTGACGTAAAAAAAGTGGGCTGGCCAAAATTTTTGAAAGTGGGTCACGCCCATATCTCAAGTGTGGTATGATGCATGGACCTGGGACCAACACGAAATGAGTCGACACTTGATGGAGATTCAAAATATGGGTCAAGGTCACAGAGGTCACCTAGGGGTCATTGAGTGCATTTTTCAGAATTGCTGGAAATCACATGTTTTGATCCCCTAAAGTATTCCTGACGTACATACATGCATTTTGACGTAAAAAAAAAAGTGGGCATAACCACATTTTTTTAAAGTGGGTCACGCCCATATCTCAAGCGTGGTATGACCTACGGACCTCGGACCAACACCAAATGAGTTGACACCCGATGGAGGTTCAAAATATGGTTCAAGGTCACGGAGGTCAATTAGGGGTCATTGAGTGCATTATTCAGAATTGCTGGAAATCACATTTTTTGACCCCCTAAACTATTTCTGACGTACACACATATATTTTTACATAAAAAAGTGGGCGTGGCCAAAATTTTTGAAACTGGGTATCGCCCATATCTCAGGCGTGGTATGATGTATAGACCTGAGACCAACACCAAATGAGTCGACACTTGATGGAGGTTCAAAATATGGGTCAAGGTCACAGAGGTCACCTAGGGGTCATTGAGTGCATTTTTCAGAATTGCTGGAAATCACATTTTTTGACCCCCTAAAGTATTCCTGACGTACACACATGCATTTTTACATAAAAAAGTGGGCGTGGCCAAAATTTTTGAAAGTGGGTCATGCCCATATCTCAGGCATGGTATGACCTACAGACCTGGGACCAACACCAAATGAGTCGATACTCGATGGAGGTTCAAAATATGGGTCAAGGTCACGGGGGTCAACTAGAGGTCATTGAGTGAATTTTTCAGAATTACTGGAAATCACATTTTTTGATCCCCTAAGGTATTCCTGACGTACACACATGCATATTGACGTAAAAAAAAAGTGGGAGTGGCCAACATTTTTTGAAAGTGGGTCCCGCCCATATCTCAGGCATGGTATGACGTATGGACCTGGGACCAACATCAAATCAGTCGACACTTGAGGGAGACTCAAAATATGGGTCAAGGTCATGGAGGACACCTAGGGGTCATTGAGTGCATTTTTTCAGAATTGCTGGAAATCACATTTTTGATCCCCTAAAGTATTCCTGACGTACACACATGCATTTTGATGTAAAAAAAAAAGTGGGCGTGGCCAAAATTTTTGAAAGTGGGTCACGCCCATATCTCAAGCGTGGTATGACCTACGGACCTGGGATCAACACCAAATGAGTCGACACTCGATGGAGGTTCAAAATATGGGTCAAGGTCACGGAGGTCAACTAGGGGTCATTGAGTGCATTTTTCATAATTGCTGGAAATCACATTTTTTGCCCCCAAAGCATTCCTGAGATTCATACATGCATTTTTACGTTAAAAAAGTGGGCATGGCCAAAAAATTTGAAAGTGGGTCACGCTCATATCTCAAGCATGGTATGATGAATGAAATGAGTCGACAATTGATGGAGATTCAAAATATGGGTCAGGGTCAAGGAGATCACCTAGGGGTCATTGAGTGCATTTTTCATAATTGCTGGAAATCACATTTTTTGACCCCCCAAAGCATTCCTGAGGTCCATACATGCATTTTTATGTTAAAAAGTGGGCGTAGCCAACATTTTTGAAAATGGGTCATATTCATATCTCAATCGTGGAAAAACAAATGGACCTAGAACCAACACCAAATGAGTCGACACTTGATGGAAATTCAAAATATGGGTCAAGGTCATGGAGGTCACCTAGGGGTCTGCTTGAAAGAGGTCACCAAAGTCATCAAGTGCGTATTATTCAGAAATACTGGGAAATAAATTTTATTACACCTTAATGAATTTCTAAAGTTTATGAACGTATTTCATCACTCAAATTTGTGGGCAGAGCCGAAAATGTCCATTTCTGATTCGAGTATCAAACCCTTTGAATGCTGGTCACATGTATGACTTTTCTGGTTTCTTATAAATAATTGTTCTGATTCCAGTATGAATATCTGTAAATACTGTTAACGAAAACCTATTTCTGATTTTGTTAAAAAATATTTTACTCCTGAAAATAAGCCTCCATAAATTCTCTTTCTGTATAGTTTATTCCTGATACTTTAACCCTTTTCACACAGACTTGAATTTACTGGGTGCAGTAAATTCTGTTTCTCTAGTTTGTAATTGTGTCTTCATTTGTTTAACTTGGCTGTTCCGATATTTTCGTTATAGCGCTAGGTTATCTGGTCTGATATTTATCCTTTTCAGTGTTTCTTGTTTCTCTGTTCTTTTCCTCTTTTTTTTTGTGGTCATTCCACATTTTCTTCAGTAATTGTTTGATTCGATATACTTCCCGTGAGGCTCAGTATTGACTCACTTCGGACTGACATGCTTTCCGTTTAGTGACTTGCGATAGCCATTGTCCGTATTTCTATAGTGAAATACTAAAAATTTAAAATACAATCCAAGAACTAAACGGACAATTTCTTTATATTCAGCCTAACCGGTTTCTTCCCTATTGGGATTCATCAGAGGCGATAGCACTACTCTGTTTGAGGCACCCTTATTTATACTGTTATGTCAGTGACGTCACAATAGGTGTACCCGTCGGGTATATATTTAATACCCGTTGGGTATATTAACATGTACCCGACGGGTATTATTTATGTACCCGTCGGGTATATATCTATTTGCCCATAGGCTGATATTTTTCCATATTTGGGGTAGTTTAAGGATGGGATAGTCACTTTTTTATCCCAAATCGTTACACTTTGCGTCACAAATTTATTTTGGGTGAAAACTGGGGTTCCGATTTTGGGAATAAGCTAGAGGGAAGACTGCAGGGACATGTTATGCTTTTATTGTTAAATTATTTTCCAGGCTGCGCGCCGCTAGCTTGTGAACTTTAATCACAGTTATACAGCCGTGCGATGTCATTTGGATTGCTGTTAGGTGGCATGTTGCCTCTGTGGCTGTAAATTTGGGGTAGGTGGCGTTCACTTTCCTGTATTGGCGTTTGCGTTCTGCTTGCATCGTCTGTGTTGTTGATTGTTTCTTGTATAAGTGAGTCAACTTCTACTCCGACGTCATTGGATGGCACTTGATTATTTTCTTCTGGTAACCTGTGTGGTGATTCCGCATATCGGACTGTCTCTGTCCCATAGTTGACCGGAGACTCATCCAATGCAGCATCTGTTTGAGTATTAACATCACAATTCTTTATTGTTGTCTGATTTCTTGCGTGATTCGCTAAGAGGTTTTTGAGGTATTCTCTCCTCTTGAAATTGAACTCACATATATTACACTGGATGAAGTTTGCATTGCGGTGTGTGATACGGATATGTCTATATAGTCCGGAGTGATATTTAAACTCCTTTTCACAGTGCTGACATGCATAACCCATACTTTTATAACACTCTTTTTTGCAGTAATGAAATACGTCGTCGCCCCTTCTATACCAGGCGTGTGGTGTATTTAATATGTGACGTTTTACGTCACTGTAGTATCTCCCTCTTTTCCTAGAAGTTGGCTAACGTAAAACAGAAATACATGTAATATATAAACTAAAGTGTAAAAATTAAAAATCCTTTCTGTTTATACCAAAGGGATGCAATGTCCTGAGTTGGTATATCCACTTTATTTCATGTTCCCGTCTCCTAGTGGTGGACAAATTTGAATCAGGATTTGATTTGAGGATGAAAACAATGCGATAACTTAGATCATTGGTATTGTGATCTGGTTGGGTGAAGTGTAGAGCTACGGTCGTGTCTCTACCATGTTTTATATCTGCTTGATGTTCTCGTAGGCGTATGCCAAAATGGCGTTTGCTTTCACCAACACATTGTTTTTTGCACAGTTTGCAAGTAAGCAGATAAATACAGTTTCTTGTTTGGCATGAGTATTTTTTGGGTCCACAAAATCTTTCTTTTGTTTGACTACTTTTGAACCATAAAGTGTTTTCCTTAAGGTGTTTTGCAGGTGCCACAGTTCGGGCGAGTACACATAGTGGACTTGATTTTCGATGGGTGCCATCTCTAAGGCACAACATTCTGTGTAGAAGTTAATTTGTAATTGTGTCTTCATTTGTTTAACTTGGCTGTTCCGAAATTTTCGGTATAGCGCTAGGTTCTCTGGTCTGATATTTATCCTTTTCAGTGTTTCTTGTTTCTCTGATCCTTTCCTCTTTTTTTGTGGTCGTTCCACATTTTCTTCAGTAATTGTTTGATTCGATATACTTCCCGTGAGGCTCAGTATTGACTCACTTCCGACTGACATGCTTTCCGATTAGTGACTTGCGTTAGCCAATGTCCGTATTTCTATAGTGAAATACTAAAAATTTAAAATACAATCCAAGAAGTAAACGGACAATTTCTTTATATTTAGCCTAACCGGTTTCTTCCCTATTGGGATTCATCAGAGGCGATAGCGCTACTCTGTTTGAGGCACCCTTATTTATTTATACTGTTATGTCAGTGACGTCACAATAGGTGTACCCGTCGGGTATATATTTAATACCCGTCGGGTATATTAACATGTACCCGACGGGTATTATTTATGTACCCATCGGGTATACTTTTTGTATGCCCGATGGGTACATTATTTATGTACCCGTCGGGTATATATCTATTTGCCCGTAGGTTGATATTTTACCATATTTGGGGTAGTTTAAGGATGGGATAGTCACTTTTTTATCCCAAATCATAACATTTTGCGTCACAAATTTATCTTGGGTGAAAACTGGGAAAATAATTTAACAATAAAAGCATAACATGTCCCTGCAGTCTTCCCTCTAGCTTATTCCCAAAATCGGGATCCCAGTTTTCACCCAAAATAAATTTGTGATGCAAAATGTAACGATTTGGGATAAAAAAGTGACTATCCCATCTTTAAACTACCCCAAATATAGGAGACGGCAACATGAAATAAATTGGATATACTGACTCAGGACATTGCACCCCTCTGATATAAACAGAAAGGATTTTTAATTTTTACACTTCCCAGATCGAAATTTTCAACAATCTCTCAAATGAAAGTGTCAATGACACTGTAGCTCAACTTGTCAAGACAAAGACATGTACATGTATAGTATGTGATACAGCAATGACTAACATCTAGGTAATGACCTGATAACAAATAATACATATAAAGTATTGTAACGGTCTGTACATAAATACTGACTGTTGCCTGTAACAAATGTATAGGTAAAGTATTGTAAAGGTGGGTGACAGTCAGATGCTACACTAGAAAAGAAATCTTTGAGTCCCAGAGTGGGTCTGACTGAACCCCAAAATATTTGTTCTCATAACACAGTGATAACAAAGGCACCCCAAAACACACTCGTTCCTGTCCAAAGGTGAAAACAAAGGTACCCAAAAAGTTTTGTGAAAATCAGTTCATAAATACGAGCTGTATATATTTCGGTACAAAATGGCCACTGGCAGCCATCTTGAATTTTGGACCGTACCCAGAAACATTCATTCTCGTCCCAAGGTGATAACAAACGTACCCAAGAAGTTTTCTGAACATCAGTTCATAAATACAGCCTCTACCCTGAGCCGTATTGACATGTGTGCTTACATTATGTAAGTAGCACTGAATAAATCAAAGTTCATCTAATTTGCATAATTTCTGCACGAAAAAAAACCCCTTACAATATGTGATGTATTCCATGTTACTAAACATTCATACAAAAATTTATTCAAATCATAACTTTCATACAGAAGTTCTGTACAAAAGACTGATTGCACTAATTTTGGTACAAAATGGCTGCTGGTGGCCATCTTGAATTTCGGACCACACCCAAAAACACTCGCTCTCATCCCACGGTGTTAACAAAGGTACCCAAGAAGTTTCGTAAAGATTGGTTCATAAATATGGCCTCTAGTCTGAGCTGTATAGAAGTTGTGTACAAAAAACTGATTAGACTTAATTTCGGTACAAAATGGTCACTGGCAGCCATCTTGAATTTTAGACCACACCCAGAAACACTCGTTCTAATTCCAAGGTGATAACAAAGGTACCCAAGACATTTCGTGAAGATCAGTTCATAAATACAGACTCTAGTCTGAGCCGTATTGACATGTGTACTTACTGTGTGTAAGTCGCACTGAAAAAATCAAAGTTCATCTAATTTGCATAATTTCTGCATGAGAAAAAAACCCGTATTATATGTGATGTATCCCATGGTACTAAACATTCACACAAAAAATTATTCAAATCAGCGCTTTCATATGGAAGTTCTGTGCAAAAATCTGATTGCACCTAATTTTGTACAAAATGCCTGCCATCGGCCATCTTGAATTTTGGACCGGACCCAAAAACACTCGTTCTCGTCCCACAGTGATACCAAAGGTACCCAAGAAGTTTTGTAAAGATCGGTTCATAAATACGGCCTCTAGCCCGAGCCGTATTGGCATTTGCACTTACAGTGCTGAAAGTAACACCAAAAAACATCAAAATTAGTCTAATTTGCACAATTTACGCACGAGAAAAAAACCCGTATTATATGTGATGTATCCCATGGTACTAAACATTCATACAAAAAATTATTCAAATCACAGCTTTCATATGGAAGTTCTGTACAAAAAACAGATTTCTGCATCGTCGGTACAAAATGGCGGCTGGCAGCCATCTTGAATTTCGGACCGGACCCAAAAACACTCGTTCTCGTCCCATGGTCATAACAAAGGTACCCAAGAAGTTTCGTAAAGATCGGTTCATAAATACGGCCTCTAGCCCGAGCCGTATCCTGATGTATTCCATGTTACTAAACATTCATACAAAAATTTATTAAAATCATAACTTTCATACAGAAGTTCTGTACAAAAGACTGGTTGCACTAATTTTGGTACAAAATGGCTGCTGGTGGCCATCTTGAATTTCGGACCACACCCAAAAACACTCGCTCTCATCCCACGGTGATAACAAAGGTACCCAAGAAGTTTCGTAAAGATTGGTTCATAAATATGGCCTCTATAGTCCAGGCACATTAGACATAAAAATGAGAAAGTAAGGAAAAAAATCGGAGAAAGTTGATTTTTTTATATGTTTCCGGGACACACATTGCGGATAAAGTGTGAAAAGTCCCCGCGAATCCGAGTTGAGCTTTTTTAGTTATAGCGTTTTTTTGATGAAAAAAAAAATTTTAAAAAAAATTCGACCCAGCTCCATATTTCTCATTCTTATTCGCCTTAGTAGGGTGAGAATCATAAATATCGTGCTGAATTATATTGAGAATACATATCCCCAACAGAAAATGCCAACTTTGTACCAATCCTCACACTCAATGGTGAAATATTCACGAAAATGTACAAAATTACAAAAAAAAATTTATTGTTTTCATACACACAACGGTACACAACGTCCATTAAATCAAATCTACGACTACTTTGGGAGTTAAATTATATATCAAAAATTGCAGAAAAGCAGTGGCTTTATAATGATATATAACAATAGTCATTTATTCCATAATGAACTGGTGAAACGTGTGAAATATTAACCATACCCCCTAAACTCAAATTCAAACGGCATTGACTTTTCTCATTCAAATACCGTATTATAGCATCATTGTTTCAATTTCCATGTTCGATTAAATCACATAATGTGGTGTTCGCCTACAATCAAGATGCATTGGCATGCTTTGGGTACAATACTACGAGCAAATAGGTCTTCTCCAGTTGTTCTTGAGAGCAGAGCGCACAGACGACTGGGAACTCCACACATATTGTGTTCGCAATATGATTCCAGTATTTCACGCAGGTGATCATTTTGCATACGCAAAAAGTTCTCATCTCTATTTGCAGCAGATGAATGAGCTAACAGAAATAATGCAACAGGATGATTTGAAGTTGTTCACTGAGAAAGGTTACTTCACCATAAGGCGCTCAGATAAATTCTGGGACGGGATATATTCTGATCAGACCATAGAGCAGTGTTTAATGAGAATGTTCAAGCTCCCTGGTGGTCTCACACATGGCAGGGGAATAACCGATAGCACTGTTGCGAAATAGGTACATGGACTACCTCTTTGCCTTCCGATATGTAATGCTCTCGAAAATTTTGTTCATGTTCACACTGGTCATGACGAACAACATCGGGATCTCCGTCAAAGTTCACAATTGACTGATGCCAATGATATCACCAAATTATTGAACTGGCTCAAAGTGCATTCCCCCTTTCAGAATAGAGATCCACTACAATTAGTCTCTATAGCGACCAGGCTTGTGGCCGACGAAACTGTGAACTGTGACCAAGTTCGCAAAATTGGTGAATGTTGCGTATCGAATGTTGTAAGCAAAATGTTCAACAGCATCAAACTACGACGTGTTGACACTGTGAAGTCTTTCGCATCGATGGCAAATAGCATCAAAGTCCGTGGAAGTAAGGTAGTGATTGACCCCACAATTCTGTTCAACCGCATCACATGTGTTATTCAGTCACAAGCAGAGATGGAAGAGTATCTCAAAATTTGTATGAACTCGCCCTGAAACCACCAGCATTGTTTGATTCTGCTGGAATGAGGAAGACACAGAAAAGCACGCTCGGTAAGATCCTCAAAACATACGGTTCCGAGCAAACTAAAATCCCAGAACATTCTCTGTTTGTTGTAGATGGTGGATTTTTATTGAGGGCAGTTGTATGGCCTAAACAGTCGTCATATAAGGACATATGTACATCATATTCCAATTATCTAGTGAGACATTTTGGGGCGAACGTCGTGGTTGTTTTTGATGGTTATGCTTGTACAATGTCGACAAAGGGCATGGAACAAGCCCGTAGATCTAAAGACAGGTATTCCATTGATATCAATATCTCACCCGAGTTACCAGCCACCACACTCCAATCCGATTTCCTTGCAAATGCCAAGAACAAAACCCAACTGATCGATCTTCTAATGCAGGAGCTATCTGCTATCAATATTCAGTCCAAGCAGGCCGAGGCTGATGCTGATGTACTGATAGCCGAAACTGCACTTGACATCGCTCAAGATGACAACAATGTTGTCGTTGTGGGAACGGACACAGACTTGTTAGTCATTCTTACCTCTCGAGTTCAACCGGGATGTAATATTCACATGATGTATTCCATTACCCCAAACTTACTAGTTTCAGTTAGTGAAATAGCAACCAAAATGGGTGACCATAGAAGCAACCTCCTTGTAGCACATTCTATAAGTGGTTGTGACACTACTTCTGCACTCTTTCGAGTTGGTAAGAAGAAAGTATTCAGTACAATTGTCTCTGATGTTACTAGCGACTCACAACAGTATGTCAACACAATTTTGGCGGATGACAGTACACCAAGTGCAGTAGCAGTAGCCGCTGCCGGGGAACAACTTCTCCTGATCTTATACGGGAGTAAAACTGTTTCCTCTCTCGACCAATATAGATATGTCACTTACAAGCGTTATGTAGCAAAATCTAAACTGAATAAACCCATCGACCTAGCCTCACTCCCACCAAGCAGCGATGCTGCACAACAACATGTCTACAGATGTTATCTCCAGGTCCAACAATGGCTGGGCACTTCGCTTCCTCTGACGGATTGGGGGTGGTCGCTAGACAATGGACTTCTTGTACCGACTGCAGCCACAAAGCCATGTGCCCCCGATAACCTACTGAATCTGATCAGTTGTGGTTGCAAGAGTGCTTGTACAAAAAGGTGTGGGTGTAAGAAGGCAGGACTCTCTTGCTCAGGTTTGTGTAATTGCAGTTCGGATTCTTGTAACAACCACAGAAACACTGCTGTCCTGTCGGAAATTTCTGAGTTCGATGAATAATATGTATATAGGTCATGTCATTTCTGTATATAGCGTTGATAATAGTCAATGTAACTTAATCCATGTTGATTGATTTGTACATTCTGTAAATATTATTTATTGATTTTTGTACATTCTGTAAATATTATTTATTGATCTAATGCTGCCAGACACAGACGTGTCTGTTCGGTCCCAAGCCCGAAAATAGTTGAGTTCTCATGCTGACGAATTTTATGCCAAAAGGGGAACTCGGCCAGAAGCAGAGAGGGTCTTCCATAATGTCTATTTTGTAAGCAATGATAAAAGTCTTCAAATGGTGGTGGATTTTTTATCGTCTGTCCAACTAACATCCCGTTCTGTACTACGACCCTTTGGGCAAATCCGTTAGGAAAATCGTCATTTTTTGCGTAAATCCGATACTTTTTTGTGAATTTTCAATAATTTTTCGCAGAAATTGTCACAGAATGCACATTTTCCTCTAGGTAAATGTATATTAGACATTATGTAGCTCGAAATACGCGTAAACAAAAAATACAGTTGGATCAATTCGAGGTTACAAAGTTCGTGCGATTTTTTTTGATTTTTTTCAAACGCGTTTTCGAAAAAAGGCTGTAGAAAAAAAAGCTCAACTGGGATTTTAGGGGACTTTTGTCTAATCGTTCAGTGACATGTACTCGACATTCCCTGAAAAAATCAGCTTTCTCCGATTTTTTTCCCTAGTGAAACCTAATGTTCTTGGGCTACTAGTCTGAGCTGTATAGAAGTTGTGTACAAAAAACTGATTAGACTTAATTTCGGTACAAAATGGTCACTGGCAGCCATCTTGAATTTTAGACCCAGAAACACTCGTTCTCATCCCAAGGTGATAACAAAGGTACCCAAGACATTTCGTGAAGATCAGTTCATAAATACAGACTCTAGTCTGAGCCGTATTGACATGTGTACTTACTGTGTGTAAGTCACACTGAAAAAATCAAAGTTCATCTAATTTGCATAATTTCTGCACGAGAAAAAAACCCGTATTATATGTGATGTATCCCATGGTACTAAACATTCACACAAAAAATTATTCAAATCAGCGCTTTCATATGGAAGTTCTGTGCAAAAATCTGATTGCACCTAATTTTGTACAAAATGCCTGCCATCGGTCATCTTGAATTTTGGACCAGACCCCAAAACACTCGTTCTCGTCCCATGGTGATACCAAAGGTACCCAAGAAGTTTCGTAAAGATCGGTTCATAAATACGGCCTCTAGCCCGAGCCGTATTGGCATTTGCACTTACAGTGCTGAAAGTAACACCAAAAAACATCAAAATTAGTCTAATTTGCACAATTTATGCACAAGAAAAAAACCCGTATTATATGTGATGTATCCCATGGTACTAAACATTCATACAAAAAATTATTCAAATCACAGCTTTCATATAGAAGTTCTGTACAAAAAACAGATTTCTGCATCGTCGGTACAAAATGGCGGCTGGCAGCCATTTTGAATTTCGGACCGGACCCAAAAACACTCGTTCTCGTCCCATGGTCATAACAAAGGTACCCAAGAAGTTTCGTAAAGATCGGTTCATAAATACGGCCTCTAGCCCGAGCCGTATCCAATTGTTGACGTACAGACAGACGGACAGATGGACAGATGGACAGACGGACAACGGGACATGACAAAAGCTCAAATTTGGCTTCGCCAAAGTTGAGCTAAAAATGAAAATATATAAAAGTTTGAATGATGAATAGCATATGTTGCATTTTAAGTCAATTTTATTGTTTCACATTCTTCTGCGTGTATTAAACAAGCACCATTGTTTGGGAAGGGTCCAAGAAACAAACATTTTGACCAAAACTGTTCCAACCTGTGGACAAATCTCTGAAATATAAGTTGACACCAGTTACTTTTAGGCATTTTTTTTTTTTTTTTTTTTTTTAGCTGAGCTGCCTTCACCGACTCAGCTAAAAATTAGATCATAAGCCTATTCAATAACTGCATTAAACATGAAAGTGTCAATGACACTGTAGCTTAACTTGTGTGTTGTGCTTGATGAAAAGGATAATGTCCAATGTTTATGAAAGGATTATGAAATAAGACAAGAATTGTGATAATTGGGAATATGTTCATTTCTGTTCCCTGTATGTTATGTTTATGATAAAAATAATATGAGGTGTACACTGTACTAAAGATCTGAGGGGTGGGTTAATATGACCTCACAGTTAATATATGTGGCCCTCACAGTTAACGTATATCAACAAAAGTTACCAAGTTACAGTGAAATTATTCCAAAATGAGTCATCCTATCAAGTTACATTAAAATCCCTTCATAAATATGGCCTGTAGACTGTGCTAAAGGTTTTCGTGCTAAAGGTTTTCGGGCTTCGGGCCCCTGTAGCCATCAGTTTCCCAATTGCGTCCAAAGGGGACGTTCTCATCTAGACATTATATGAAGTCAACCTACCAAGTTACAATGAAATCCCTTAATAAATATGACCTGTAGACTGTGCTAAAGGTTTTTGGGCTTTGGGCTCTGGCAGCCATCATGGTTGAATGATCGCAACCAAAAGGGGACATTCACATCTGGGCATCATCTAGAGTGATCCTACAAAGTTACAATGAAATTCCTTCATAAATATGACCTAAAGACTGTGCTCAAGGTTTTTAGGCTTCGGGACCCTGAAGCCGTCACATTTGACCAATCACGACCAAAAGGGGATGTCATTTATCTAGGCATTATATGGAGTCAAATTTATGGGTTACAATGAAGTCCTTCCATAAATATGACCAATAGACTATGCTAAAGGTTTTGGGGTTTTGGGTTCAGGCAGCCATCAAGGCTCAATGATCGCGACCAAAAGGGGACGTTCTCATCTAGACATTATTTAGAGTCATCCTACCAAGACATTACATGAAGTCAACCTACCAAGTTACAATGAAATCCCTTCATAAATATGACCTGTAGACTGTGCTCAAGATTTTTGGGCTTCAGGCACTTGTAGCCATCACAGTTAACCAACCATGACCAAAAGGGGATGTCATCATCTAGGCATTATATGGAGTCAACCTAACAAGTTACAATGAAATCCTTCCATAAATATGACCTACAGACATGCTAAAGGTTTTTGGGCTCGGGCAGCCATCAAGGCTGAATGATCGTGACCAAAAGGGGATGTTCTCATCTAGACACTATTTGGAGTCATCCTACCAAGCTACAATAAAATCCCTTCATAATTCTGACCTGTAGACTGTTCTAAAGGTTTTTGGGCTTTGGGCCCGAGCCGTCACAGTTGCCCAATCGTGTCCAAAAGGGGACGTTCTCATCTAGACATTATATTAAGTCAACCTACCAAGTTACAATGAAATCCCTTCATAAATATGACCTGTAGATTGTGCTAAAGGTTTTCAGGCTTCAGGCTCGGGCAGCCATCATGGTTGAATGATCGCAACCAAAGGGGTCAATCTCATCTGGGCATCATCTGGAGTGATCCTGCAAAGTTGCAATGAAATCCCTTCATAAATATGACCTGTAGACTGTGCTCAAGGTTTTCGGGCTTCGGGCACCTGTAGCCATCACAGTTGACCAATCATGATCAAAAGGGGATGTCATCATCTAGGCATTATATGGAGTCAACCTAATAGGTTACAATGAAATCCTTCCATAAATATGACCTTTTACCTATGCTAAAGGTTTTTGGGCTCGGGCACCCATCAAGGCTGAATGATCGTGATCAAAAGGGGACGTTCTCATCTAGACATTATTTGGAGTCATCCTACCAAGTTACAGTGAAATCCCTTCATAAATATGACCTATACACTGTGCTAAAGGTTTTTGGGCTTTGGGCTCGGGCAGCCATCATGGGTGAATGATCGCAACCATAAGGGAGGACAATCTCATCTGAGCATCATCTGGAGTGATCCTAAGAAGTTACAATGAAATCCCTTCATAAATATGAACTGTAGACTGTGCTCAAGGTTTTCGGGCTTCGGGCACCTGTAGCCATCACAACTGACCAATCACGACCGAAAGGGGTTATCATCATCTAGGCATTATATGGAGTCAACCTAACAGGTTAAAATGAAATCCTTCCATAAATATGACCTTTTGCCTATGCTAAAGGTTTTTGGGCTCGGGCACCCATCAAGGCTGCATGATCACAATCAAAATGGGACATTCTCATCTAGACATTATTTGGAGTCATCCTGCCAAGTTACAATGAAATCCCTTCATAAATATGACCTCTAGACTGTGCTAAAGGTTTTCGGGCTTCGGGCTCCTGTAGCCATCACAGTTGCCCAATCACGTCCAAAAGGGGACTTTCTCATCTAGACATTGTATGAAGTCAACCCACCAAGTTACAATGAAATTCCTCAATAAATATGACCTGTAGACTGTGCTAAAGGTTTTCGGGTTTTGGGCTCGGGCAGTCGTCACGGTTGGCAGATCATGCCCAAATGGGGAAATTCTCATCTAGACATCATAAGGAGTCATCCTACCAAGTTACAATAAAATCCCTCTACATTAAACATGACCTGCAGACTGTGTTAAAAGTTTTTGGGTTTCGGGCTTGGGCATCCATCATGGTTGATAGATCATGCCCAAAATGGGACGTTCTCATCTAGGCATTATACAGAGGCATCCTACCAAGTTACAATGAAATCCCTTCATAAATATGACCTGTAGACTGTGCTAATGGTTTTCGGGTTTTGGGCTCGGGCAGCCATACCGGTTGCCCGATCGCAACCAAAAGGGGACGTTCTCATCTAGACATGATCCCAAACCTGCATATGAAATTTCGTGACGATCAGACAAGAACTGCTGGGTGTAGCCCGTGCTAAAGGAAAATGTGAACAGACGTCACAGACTCACAGACTAACAGACTTCCGCACGCGTGATGGCAATAGCTTATCTTGACTATGTCAAGTTAAGCTAAAAATGTGCTATCTTTATTTTTTATACTTTACATATTCTATTGAAAACTAATTCTGCCTTCTTCTTTTAAGCAGTACACAGAAGAGACTTTTTGACCAGCACCCCAATAACAGCTATGGACACTATAACCGTTATGGAAACTGTAACCCCCATGGTTCCTGAACATCCTCCACTCCATCCCTAAAAGTGGTTGACCACTTCAAGGGAGGCAAGAGTTGGTCCTGCGTCCCGCCTCTGCCCCTTTTTGTAAGTGCATTGCACATCTTTTGTCCCAACCCAATAGGATTATAATGCAGGCCAGCCCCCAAACCAGGGAAGTTCGGGTCTTCTTTCTGGTGGTCCCCGAAAGGGGTCATTGTTGTTTTCTTTCAAAGACGTCCTACCAAAACAGAGACAGCCCGAGGCAGATTACACTGGTGAAGTGTCTTACCCAAAAGTCTTAAGAGGGTAAGAAACATTGAACTGAATAAGACAGGTTTCAACAAATTTTACAATTATTCAGTGCAGTTTTATGGAAAGGGTTAACTTTATTCTGCTTGAAATAAAATATGTGCAATCCACATTGAAGTCTTGAGAGGGTTAAACGCATTGAACTGAATAAGATAGGTTTCAACAATTATTCAGTGCAGTTTTATGGAAAAGGTTGACTTTATTCTGCCTGAAATAAAATATGTGCAATCCACATTGAAGTCTTGAGAGGGTTAAAAGCATTGAACTGAATAAGACCAGTTTCAACAAATTTTACAATAATTCAGTGCAGTTTTATGGAAAGGGTTAACTTTATTCCGCCTGAAATAAAATATGTGCAATCCACATTGAAGCCTTGAGAGGGTTAAAAGCATTAAATTGAAAAAGATAGCTTTCAACAAATTTTACAATTATTCAGTGCAGTTTTATGGAAAGGGTTAACTTTATTCTGCCTGAAATAAAATATGTGCAATCCACATTGAAGTCTTGAGAGGGTTAAAAGCATTGAACTGAATAATTTATAATCTATTTCCTTGCAAGGTAAAGGGTTTCTCTCAACTTAGTTCCAGGAACTTACATCCCATTATCATAACAAGGTTAGTAGTTAATATTTCATTTCTAGACAGCTGACTCCAATGGTGTTTACATTACCTCCAGTGTGAATAACATAGCATCCTATTGCTTGGGGAGAATTTACTGTATCAGGAAATTGGAGGCTGTGGAAGCCCTGAGGCCGATTAGGCCATTCTTAGTGGCTCTAGCGACCTGAAAAACATAGGTGGCCGAGAAGTTTTGACTGTCCCGGGATAGGACGATTCGTTTTCGAGCTATCGTGAGGACAAGGAAGTGCATAGAAGACAGAAGACAGGAGAAGAAGAAGAAGAAGAAGAAGAAGAAGAAGAAGAAGAAACCGTACAAAAACAATAGTCTGTGTGTTTCGCACAGACTAATAATAGCTGTGAATCACATAATCACAAATTATAGAGCTGGAAAAATGAAATGAACACTTTAAACAGTGTTTGCATTCAAATTGATATGAACAGCATTTATTATTTGTGTAAAGCTTTCTACGACAGGTTTTTAGGTATGGATAGATGTGGACATTAGGACTACTGATTAAAATGATTCACCCCTTCCCCCATCCCCACCCCCATGATGGCAAATCCCACTCCTGTATACAAAATATAAGATGAGTGTGAAATTTTTATTTTTCTTTTGTTACACAGCATGTGAACTGAATATTTTGGAATAGAATAAGTAGAAATAAGATACTGGACAGATAACCATTAAAAAATTTGACCTCATTTTCTCCTTATTACTAATACCATTTGAACCTTGACATCATTTCTTTAGAATCTCTCTCTCTGAGAGCTTCCCAGGAAATGATGTCAAGGGTTGGAATTATCAACAAGGGAAAAATGTAATGGAAATTTTCTTGTGGTTATCCCACAAATTATTTCAGATGGTACTTATGCAGAGGGCGGATGTCTGTTGATTATTCCAAATTTCAGGGCAACTAAGCACAAGCAAATTTCCAGCAAATTTCCAGCTCATGCACCCCTTAGTGTTAAATAGAATGTAGGACAGAAGGAAACAGACTTTTTCTGTTTTGAAATTTACTGTCAACAGAAAATGACCCTTTCAAAACAATTCTTTTTAAATTCTTAAATCGATTTATTATTTTGATTTTTTTTTTATTTTACTTTTTTTTTTTTTTTTTTTTTTTTTGGGGGGGGGGGGGGGGGGGGCATTGTTAACATATATGAATAGTTATATTTCCTGACAGAAAATATTCCTACATACAAATTTATACTTTAAGTTGTATTATTTGCCCAAAAGGAATAGGTAGATAAATAATTATGTTTATTAATGTTTCCTTTTGCCCGACATTCATTTAACATGTATGTATTGAGTATTAACTTGTGTCCTATGTGGTGGATTAACTGAATTTGGTCACTTTGATGTTCCTTTGCTTTCATTTACCCGAACATACAACCAATTAACTTTCTTTTATTCTGTTGGTTGACCTGTTTGGTCCCACAGAAATAAATAATTTCCCCAACAAAAAAATAGATTTCTCAAAATTTATTCTTATAAAAACAACCTCATTTCTTTGATGGCCACTTATTTTTAGAATAAATGCTAAACTTCATATTATTACTCTGAAAAAGCTTTTAAATTTGAATTTAAATTTTTAACTTTATGTTTTCTATTTTTTTTAAATATGGTGAAGTGAATGCATCTTTGAATATGGAACTGAACTTAATTAGAAATTTCAAATATTGATTAATTATATGGTTTATGAACATTATGTCTATGGACATTTTGCTCATGGGTATTTTTGTGCATATTTTGTCTGCCACCTTAGTGATTATCAGTTACTAATACCCCCCCCCCCCCCCCCCCCCCCCCCCCAATCAGGCCTGAAAATAAGCAGTCTGACATTTGCAGCGGGTGAATTTGATGCTATCCCATACAGTGCACCAATTTATCCTCCAGGTACCTTTTTGAGATCCTGATTCAGAGTGAGGTTCACAGAGGGTAAATTTAGTGAAGCTACCCTGCTGTGCATCACAGGGTAGCATCACTAAATTCACCCTCTGGGGACCTCATTTTGCAGATGTCAGTCTGCTTATTTCCTGGCTTGCCGCCAATTGCCACACACACACATATGTACAAAACATTCACATCCCACATTGTGCAGGCCCATTAGACTGTTTATCAGTGACAGTGCATCTTACATTTATTGCCTAAATTGAATCAAAGTTTTCAGTCTGCTCTCTACAGACCTCTTGATAGATACAAGGGGTGGGGTGCATTAGCTGAAATTTAGAGGTTCTGTTCTTTCTACTTATAAAATGTTGAGACTCAAGCTCTTTGAGAAAATCCACTCCTTCAGTGTTTAGATAATATTCAATAAATCCTTTGCAGTATGTTTCAAATTGAATTGTTCACTTTCCTTCAGATTGTCGATACACAGTGGTCAGTTTAAACACTGGAATCTAAGTTCGTCTGCAGATATGAAGTCTCCAGAGTCATTAACATTCACATTCGCAGCTGAAAGAAATCTCCACATAAAATCATCTGGATGCCTCCAAAAACATTTTGGGGATTTCCTCTTATCTCCTTCCAAATTGTGTCTATTTGTCGAAAAAGTTTTAAGCAAAGCATAGATACTTCATCAATAATAACAACATCTGTTGATAACATCCTCTCTTTTACATCATGATAATTGTCATCAAACTTGGATTTTCTGTATCAAAAATTTGTCCGAAAATCTGCCGTCCGCTGAAACAAAACATCTGTGCACAGTTACTGAACCGCGAGACAAATTGGTGCTTGCCATACTTTTGTATGAACGTTATTGTTAAAATGTGTCAGTCCAGTGTTGATTTTATTGAGGTAAAATGTTTTTCCCACACCAACCTGTCCAGTTATTACAATGTTATGACCTTTTTCAGTAGCAATTTCTATTTCTGACAGAGACATCTTTGAATGAACTTCAGTTTACATTGTACACTGACCACATTTTCATTGTTGACTATGAGTTATATTTAGAGTGAAAAATAATGTGTTGAATTTTATACTGACCAATGAACGCGTGGCATTGCATTCATTGCTTGTTTACCGGATAACAGGTGTTGGGGATAGCCGTCTCTGTTGTTTCAGTCAATAAAAAGTGAAATAAATGCGAATAAAAGTCAAATTCCGTCAAATCGAAATCTCAGTGCTCTGCGAATTACACGACATTTAGTTGTTTATTTGAGCGAAATCGATGAGGTATTCGCTATTTGAGAGACTGTTGAAAATTTCGATGTGGAAAGTGTCATACCTTTACTTTTTTTAGTATTGATAATATATTTTATTTAAAATTGATAAAATCCGATAATACGTCAAGTGCCTGTGATGGAAAGTTGTTCATTTTATGTAATTCATGTGCAAGTAGTATATGAGGGATGATTCAACCCCAGTTTGCAGGACTCTGCACAGGAAGTCAAACCCGGTAAGTGGCGCCACTACGCATTTCATGATGGGTTGCCATGTGGGTGATCACAGTTGCAGTTTGTGAGATACCTGGTTGTGACATCATTTTCATTGTGATATGTATTGTTAGTGCATATGCAGAGTATGTGCTGTCAAGGTGACCTGCATTTTTCAAAGCCCATTTTGTTACTTGGAGGCTGCCATCTCAGTTTTCTATGGAGATGTGTTTTTACTATGAAAATCAAAATTTCCCCAACACCAATTTTTTTTTTACTATACCTACCACATCAACACAATGTGCATGCTACTTATAAGCCCTCATCTTTGAAAAAAGACTGAATCAGGCCGAGTAGGGCCAATTGAGCATGGTGCACACAACCCAGTGTCCATTATGTGAGGAAAATTAAAATTTCTTCAGACAGCCTACCACACCAACATAATGTTACTAATTCATGACCTGAGGTCTTGAAAAAAGACAGACCTGAAGGTGTAATTGGCTCACATCAAACTTTTTGGTCTGATCCCAATGAAGAAGATTATCTCATAGAGGAAGATGTACTGGAATGTCCATCAGAAGTAGTCGGATTCAAGTCAATTTGTAAGATCAGATGAGGTCTGGATTTGAGGAGTCCAGAGGAATTCCTTGTGTCAGCAATTGGACATCCGTCCAAACTAAGACATGCTGAAAAATCAACTGAATAATCGACTTGTTCGGTGGAATCATCTAATCTGCGTAGTCAATATTTGGTTTCCATCACTTTCTGAAACAGGCAGAATTGAAGTGGACAAAGACAAAGTCTGCTCAGAGTAATGAGGTCTGTGATGGAGATACAAAGGCCAAATAGGCGAAGGAATTATTTGGCAGTCACTCTGGTTGCTCTGTGGTAGTATGTGGCAAAAGCTTTTAGAATCTTGGCTCCTGCTAGTAGGACACTGACAAGATTCAAATGAGTCATAAACTGGGAGGGTGTAAGGTCCCACTTCTCTCAACTTTTTTGGCTTTGAGAATCCGGATGTGGAAGCATGCATCCTTAACTAGTAGAGTGCTAAATTATTTTTGGCCACAAAAGTTTTTTCACATGTCTGCCTAGTTACAATTTATAGGAGAGTGACTGTGGACACTCTCCTATAAATTTTAATATGGCAAATCTTAACAGAGAAAATAATATCACTTCAAAAATAATATGAAGCACAACCACTGAATTTGAAGCCTTTAAGTTGCAGTATGTGCACTTCAGAATAAGGCCCAAATATGGGCTTCCAGCACTCCACCAATTAAGATCTATGCTGGAAGTAAAATGGTTATCGTGAAGAGAGGGACTAACTGTTTTAAACATTTCCATACTGAGCAAATCGTCATATATAACCAAAGTTTTATTCTCTGATTTCAAATCTCACTGATTGAGCAGGTGTGACAGTGTGGAAATATTAATGATAATGGTAATAACTCTTTGCTGAATAATAACTATGAATTTAATTATTCTGAAATTTAATAAAAAAAAAATATATAAAAAAAATGATACAAAGATCTTTTACACTAATTGGTTTACAGAAAATAAAATAAAAACAGTGGTACTTATCAATTACTGAATTAGTCCAAAATACAGTTTGACAGAATCCAGTAATCCACTTATTAAAAGACTGGCAGTGAGAATAGGCCTTACTGACCGAGTACTTAATTGGTTTTCGTCGTACCTTAATGGTCGCACACAGAGTGTCCTTATTGGCAGTGGGTCATCAGACAAGGTCACACTACATTTTGGCATCCCTCAAGGATCGGTGTTGGGTCCCCTACTGTACGCTATCTATGTCTTACCTCTCGGTGACATTATCCAAAGCCATGGCCTTGACTTTCATTTTTATGCAGATGACACACAGCTGTATACTAGTTTTACTCACGCCTTTGAGCCTGAAGCATGCAGTAAGATTGAACTTTGTATTTCAGACATCAAGGCATGGATGACTACAAACTTTCTTAAATTGAACGATGACAAGACAGAAGTAATATATATAGGTCCACCTCATCAACTTTCAAAAATATCCAAACTGTCCCTCAATATTGGAGGTTCTGCGATAAAACCCAGTAGCTGTGTTTGAAACTTAGGTTATTTCATGGATGAAAATTTGGCCACTGATGAACATATCAAACATGTCTCTCGCAGTGCATTTTTTCATTTTAGAAATATTAGCAAAATTCGATCCTTCATTGATAAGCAGACGTCACAACAGCTTGTCCACGCCTTTGTTACCAGTCGCCTTGACTACTGCAACTCTCTTCTGATTGGCTCTAAAACATCTATTCTTGAAAAGCTACAACACATCCAAAATTGTGCTGCATGGGTCATAACCAGAACTCAAAAGTACTGCCATATAACACCAGTATTGTCCGAGTTACACTGGCTACCCGTTAAGCAAAGAATTCAATTTAAAATTGTCCTTTTGGTGTTTAAGTGTATCTCGGGATCTGCACCATCCAACCTGTCCGATCTGCTTGCCATCCACAAACCACCGAGGTCTCTTAGGTCATCAGGTCAACTCAATCTGGTTCAGCCCATATCTAAATTTACTACTGCTGGTGATAGGGCCTTTGTGCTTGCTGGCCCAAGGCTTTGGAATTCTCTTCCAATAGACATAAAAAATAGTAAATCAGTAAATCACTTGAATCATTCAAGTCTGGTACTAAAACCTACCTTTTTCGAAAGGCATTTCCTTCAGTGGTCTTTTAATTTTGGTCATAAAATGACATTAACAGGTGCGTGGGTGTGACTGAGTCAGTGAGGATTGCCTTGTTACTCGTCAAGTTACACTCACATACTTGTTTTGGTAAAGTTGTAGTTTGTTTTTTATTTTTTTTTTATTTTCTTTTAATCCAATACCCCTTTTCTTTTAGGTTCTGTCATTTATTGCCATGATATAACCTTGGTTGCTGATGTGGCGTTGGGCACCAATAAATGATAATAGTGATCCATGTATCTGTGAGAGAATGTATGTGTATGTGTGTATATGTATGTATGCAATTACTGTACAGCCATTGAGCACCGTGTGTTTATTCTAGGCTTTAAAATTATTATTATTATTATTATTATTATTATTATTATTATTATTATTATTATCCAGAGGTGAAGAATCTTGTGAAGAAATTTTCCAGCTGTTAGTATTAAATCCAAGAATGTGTCTTCAGAAATAGTATCCCAGATTTGTAATAAAATGCTCATTTAGAAATTTCAGCAGTCTCCAATAAAATATAATAAAATGCTCAGCAAAATTCAAATAGACTAAAAATCCAATAAATATTGGCGGCACAGATAATTTCAAAAATAATCAAGTAGAATCATGGTTTTCCCCAAAAAGATATTCTGTTTCACAGAAAGTATAAATTCTCTTTTTACAAGATGAATAAATTCTCTTCAAAATGTTTTTTGGAATCAGTATTCCAAATTCACAAATAAGCACTGCTTCTATAATAAATGCACTGTCCTGGAACAATAATAATCTTCAATGGAAACAACTGCTCTGTTATGAATAGAATATCCATTTTAACTGAAAAGAGTTTTCTGAAATGAGTCTTTCTGAAAATAAGTCCTTGAATTCTGTTGGCAAGGGTTTAAATAGTTCTCAGATAGAATGTCCTAGAAGATGAAGTTTCTCCAAAGTTCTGTTTTCTATCAGTTTCTATGTGATTCTGTCTTAATTGATGTAAACAAAGATGACCTACTTAAACAATTAAACAATCAACAGCTATATGTACAATGATCTAAAAAATAGATTATGTGCAACAAAGATGTAGACAACATGTTGATACTCTTAAAGGTCACTTTGTTCAAATGAGTCACACCAGCTAGAATCTGCTTTATTGTAAAAAGAAAACATGCCTTCAGAAAAATATCAATTGTCTGGAATTATCAACTAAGGACATATCGGTCTTTATATAATATGGGGGCTATAACTCACCCCACCTTAAAAGAAAAAGTTTGAAGGTACTGAAAACATTTTTTTATAACTTTTGCAGACTCTGATTGGTTTACAATATACACACATGAGAATCTTCACAACATTTTTAACAGACATATATATACACATAAGTGAATGGGAACCGATCAGATCATTTTAAATTAGGATATTCTGGAAAGAGAATCAGCAACAACATTATCTCTTCCGGAAATATGCCTAATGTCTAAATTGTATTCTTGAAGGGCTAATAAGCTCCATCGCAATAATCTTTGATTCTTGTTTTTCATTTTATTAATAAAAGTTAAGGAATTATGATTGGTGTAAACTGTAATTGAGAACTGAGTGGTTCCAAGATATATATCAAAATGGGTTAATGCCAAAATTAGAGCCAAAGTTTCCTTTTCTACCGTGGAGTAAATCTTTTGATGTTTGATGAATTTTCTAGAGAAATAACAGACGGGCGCTCAATACCGTGAGAATCTTCCTGGGCAATATACCCACCTGTTCCATTGTCAGTTGCATTGATAAATAATTTGATGGGTTTTTCATAATTGGGACTGGCTAGGCCAGAGGAATTGTTTAATAATGTTTTTATTCTGTCAAAGGATTTCTGGCACTCCTCACTCCAAACAAACCTAACCCTTTTGCTCAATAAAGTGGTCAAAGGGGAGACAACATATGTGAAATTTAAACAAAATTTTCTATAATATCCAGCCATGCCTAAGAATCTCATAAGCTCTTTTTTAGAGCTTGGTACTGGAAAATTTACAACGGCATCAACTTTTGCCACAATCGTCCTCTCCTGCCCCTGACCCACTACACGGCCTAAATAATTTACAGTTGTTTTAGTTAATAGTCAGGTTGGCTTGGGTCACTTTGTCAAAGAATTCTTGAAAAAGCTTTAGATGATCAGCCCAATTTGTATCTGTGTGTATAATAACATCATCAATATAAGCTTCACTGTGATCTAGGTCTGCAATTAAGTGGTTAACCATGCGCTGGAACATTGCCAGAGAATTTTTCATCCCAAAAGGGGTAACTTTATATTGATTCAACCCAAAGGGGGAGACAAAAGCAGATATTTCTTTTGCTCTTTCTGTTAAAGGAACTTGCCAATAACCCTTTAACAAGTCAAATTTTGTCACAAATTTAGCATGGCCAAGTTTGTCAATGCAGTCATCAGTTCTTGGAATTGGATAATTGTCTGTTCATTTTTCGGTAATTCGTACAAAATCGGCAACTCCCATCTTGGGACGAGTATACAGGGCAAACTCCAGTTGCTATGGCTAGGTTCAATGATATCATTGTCCAGCATATACTGTATTTCCTTTCACATGATCTCAGCTTTCAAAGGGTTCAATCTATATGGATGCTGTTTGATGGTATTTGCCTCTCCTACATCAACATCATAAAAAATAACTGATGTCCTACTAGGCACATTGGGAAATAAGTGTTGATATTCGAAAATTAAATCAACTAAATCTTTTCTTTGGTCAGGCAGTAAATAATCTATTTTATTTTGTAGATCTCTCAGAACATCAGAGTTCTGTAACTTCAGAGGTACATTTTCGCCTTCTTCATTTATATCCTCCACAGGAATTTCCACCTCGTCCATGTGGGTGACTGTTGAGACTGGTAGAAAGTTTGGTTCTCTCTCATAATCAGGGCTGGATTCAATTACATTCAAAGTAATTAATTACAATTACAATTACTTAGGGAAAATGCAATTACAAATACTTATTTTTTAAAAGTAATTAATTACAATTACAGTTACTTTTTGAAAAGTAATTAATTACATTTAATTACTTTCAATTACTTTTCACAACTACAACACATGGACGGTGGATTATGACCAAATCACCCAGCAGGTGTAATTTCCATCTATCATAACATTAGCAAAGGAAGAATACCAACAAGCACAAAATAAAGTAAATAAGATTAAAGCCGATAATCGAAGAATGCGAAATAGCAGTCTTATTAGGACGATAAGAATGACAGGGAGGTCGAGTTCGAACGTATTTTGGAAATGGGTGAATAAACATAACAAAGGAAGTAACCCACAGAATATTAAAGTAGATGGCAGAGTTACAGACAATCAAGATCAAATCGCATTAGAACTAGTCAAGCACAGGGAAAAGGTAAATGATAAGCGATGGGGCATGGGGAACCCACCGGAGTGTCCGAACCAGGTCGAGGAAAATCTATCGAACTTCGTGTGCAGTGAAATTAAAACGGAGAAGGTGCGAGATGATCAAGACCAAATCACACTAGAACTATTCAAGCACTGGGAAAAGGTAAACATTTGAATCCATCAAACAGAATCATAGAATGTCTCTGGTGGTCATATTTTCCAATCAACAGGAACAAAAAGAGGATCGTTTGTAGAGGGCCTCCTATAGACCATTCCAGAGAGAAGATGAAAATGGGATTTCCCATAGGGTTTTTCTGTAGTAACTATAAACTGCAATTGTGGCCATGTTTGCAACACGATCAACATTAAATGAGGAAAGTTGGTAGAGGGTGTCCCAGTCATCAACCATGCAAAGTTTCAAAACATTTGGCCCTGTGGTTTCAGAGGAGAAGAGTTTTCAAAATTGACCAATCAGAATGAAAGAATGCTTCTGGCAGCCATGTTTTTCATCCAACAGGAATAAAATGAGTAACAGTTGTTGAGAACCTCTCATAGGCCATGCCTGCCAAGTCTGGTTCACATTGGCTCAGTACTTTCAGAGAAGATGATGAAAATGTGATTTCCTATAGGGTTTCTATAGTAACTATAAGCTACAATTGCAGCCATAATTGCAACCCGATGAAGATTAATTGAGGAGCATTGGTAGAGGGGGTTACAGTCATGAGTCACATTAAGTTTCAAAACATTTGGCCTTGTAGTTTCAAAGAAGAGTTCTTAAAAATGCACACATTTATGAATTCTGTTTCAACAAAAAAAATCAGTAAAAGAAGGTTAAAAATTACAATTTTTCAGACAATATTCTCTTTCAAATAGCTTTGGATAAGTAAAGGGTTACAGGAAACACATTTTACTCCAATGTTGTCGTATCTTAAAGGTTTAATATTCTGGACAGCTACTGGGAAAAAAAATAAACAAAACTTCCATGCTTTCCAAACACCTGTCATCAATTAGTATTTCAGATAAGTAACTTGAGAGTAATACATGTATTAACATAATTACAGCTGCACTTGTTTACAGTAGTAGTCAAAATAAGTTGTAGGATAATCCTATAAACTATGTATCTTTCTCTTCCTACACTGATAAGACCAGAAGCTGACATCATTTTCTGGAAAGCTCTCACTGATAGCTTTCCAGAAAATGTCAGATTCTGATCTTGTCAGCGCAGGAGCAGTAGTTTACTGCAGTTATGCTACAACTTATTTTGACTTGTACTGTATACACAATATTTTGGTTTTTTTCCCAGTTCTCAGTGGAGAAAACTGGAACCAACCCTTACCACATTCTCAAAAAATAGGCCGATTAAATCATCAGATGTGTACCCATACCCGCAACTAGTACAAAGCTGTTATTATCTCAGGACCAATTTTTGGAGGAATTTTCAATTTGAGGGATAAAGGGTTAATATCTCAAGATCAAATTATCAGATTTACACCAAAAATTATACAGTGTGGAACCTCAGTAACCTGAAGATATATATAAAGTAACATGACAACTGGATTGATATTTTTGGAGTTATCTCATGCCAAATGGATTGGAAGAATTCTCAATTTGAAGGATAATAAAGGATAAAGGGTTAATATCTCAGGATTAAATTATCAGATTTACACCAAAAACTATACAGCTTGGCACATCAATAACCTGAACACAAATGTAAAGTAACATGACAATCCAAGCAAGATTTTTCAAGTTATTGAATGCCAAAGAAATGGATACGGATGCCGGACGGACAGACAGATGGACAGACAAAGGATGGACGAACAACGGAAGGCCACCCGGATGCTATTATTTATTTATTGATGTTTTAAAGGTCACATATTTACGCACAATGGCTAATCATGACCGTGACATTTTTACAGGTGGAGGAAGCCGGAGTACCCGGAGAGAACCACCGAGCAACGACGAGCAGCTGCTAGCTCCCCAACATCGTAACTCTGCACTGCAGCACAGGCAGGGTTAGATTGGTTGAAGATATGCGCACCATCGATGTGCAGTACGCCTTAGTACACGGCGCCATCGTGCCCCCACGCAGGCAATGGAGATGAAGTGTCTTGCCCAAGGACACAACGTGGTTGCCGCAGGTGGGATTCGAACCGAGGACCTCTCGGCTTGCAGCCTGCACCTCTACCTACTGAGCCACCACGCTCCCCACCCGGATGCTGACATTATGTGTACCATACATGCTATGGGTACACATAATAACTTTGATCAATATTTTTGAGTTATCGCATTCCAAAGAAATGGACTGGAGTAATTCTTAATTTGATGAATAAAGGGTTGATATCAGAGGATCAAAATAACAGATTTACACCCAAAACTATACAGCTCAGCACATCAGTAACCTAAACAGAAATTTAAAGTAACAACACAATCTGATTAATATTATTTGAGGTATTGCATGTCAAAGAAATAGATTGAAATTTTTTTTTATTAATTAAGTGGATCAAGGGTTAATACCTCGGGATCAAATGATCAGATTTATATAAAAAAACTATACAGCTCAGCAAATCAGTAACCTGAACATCTATATGAAGTAACAAATAAACAAAACAATCAGATTGATATTCTTTGAGTTATCGCATGTCAAAGAATTAGATTGGAAAAATGCACAATTTGATGGATAAAGGGTTAAAATCTCAGGATCAAACTACCAGATTTACACCAAAATCTATACAGCTTGGCACATAGAAAACCTGACCACACATATAAAGTAACAAGGCAACCTAATTGATATTTTTTAGGTTACCGCATGCCAAAGAAATGGATTGGAGTAATTCTTAATTTGATGGATAAAGAGTTAGTATCTCAGGATCGAATCGTCAGATTTACATCAAAAACTATACAGCTCGGCACATCAGTTACCTGAACATATCTATCATGTAACATGACAATAGGACTGATATTTTTTAGTTATCGCATGCCAAAGAAATGGACTGGAATAATGCTTAATTGGATGGGTAAAGGGTTAATATCTCAGTATTGAATAATCAGATTTACAACAAAAACTATACAGCTTGGCGCATTAGTAATCTAACACAAATATAAAGTATCATGACAATCTAAAAATAGTTTTCAAGTTATCGAATGGCAATGAAATGGACACGGGATGGACGGGCAGACAGATGGACAGACAGATGGATAGATGGACGGATGGACAGATGAAGGATGGACGAATGACGGAGGTCCACCCCGGATGCCGGCATTATGTGTACCAGACATGGTATGGGTACACATAAAAACAAGTATTTTGCTGACAGTACCGATCTTCGTGCAGACAGGAGAGGCATTGGGTTAAGCATTAGAATATAGCCTCTGGCGGCCACATATTTCCAACCTCTCATAGACCATTCCTGCGAAGTTTGGTTCACGTCGGCTTAGTAGTTCCAGAGAAGAAGATGAAAATGTGATTTCCAATAGGGTTTCTATAGTAACTATAAGCTGCAATTGCAGCCACGTTTGCAACCCGCTCAACATTAAATGAGGATCATTAGTAGAGGGTGTCACAGTCATCAACCAGGCAAAGTTTCATAACATTTGGCCCTGTGGTTTCAGCGCAGAATATTTGTCAAAATCCATCAATCAGAATCAAATAAAAGTGTCAATGACACTGTAGTTCAACTTTCAAGACATGTACATGTATAGTATGTGACATAGCAATGACAAGCATCTAGGTAATGACCTGATAACAAAGGTACATATAAAGTATTGTAACGGCCTGTACATAAATACTGACCATAGCCTGTAACAAATGTGTAGGTAAAGTATTGTAAAGGTGGGTGACAGTCAGATGCTAAACTAGAAAAGAAATCTTTTGAGTCCCAGAGTGGTACTGACTGAACCTCAAAATATTTGTTCTCATAGCACAGTGATAACAAAGGCACCCCAAAACACACTCATTCCTGTCCCAAGGTGAAAACAAAGGTACCCAAGAAGTTTTGTGAAGATCATAAATACGAGCTGTATAGAAGTTGTGACAAAAAACTGATTCGACCTAAATTCGGTACAAAATGGCCACTGGCAGCCATCTTGAATTTTGGACCGCACTCAGAAACACTCGTTCTCATCCCAAGGTGATAGCAAAGGTACCCAAGAAGTTTTGTGAAGATCGGTTGATAAATACAGCCTCTAGCCCAAGCCGTATTGACATGTGCACTTACAGTGTATAAGTAGCACTGAATAAATCAAAGTTCATCTAATTTGCATAAAATCTGCACGAGATAAAAACCCGTACTATATGTGATGTATTCCATGTTACTAAACATTCATACAAAAATTTATTCAAATCAGAACTTTCATACAGAAGTTCTGTACAAAAGACTGATTGCACTAATTTTGGTACAAAATGGCTGCTGGTGGCCATCTTGAATTTTGGACCACACCCCAAAACACTCGTTCTCATTCCACGGTGATAACAATGGTACTCAAGAAGTTTCATAAAGATCGGTTCATAAATACGGCCTCTAGCCTGAGCCGTATAGAAGTTGTGTACAAAAAACTGATTAGACCTAATTTCAGTACAAAATGGCCACTGGCAGCCATCTTGAATTTCGGACCGCACCCAGAAACACTTGTTCTCGTCCCAAGGTGATAACAAAGGTACCCAAGACGTTTCGTGAAGATCGGTTGATAAATACAGCCTCTAGCCCGAGCCGTATTGACATGTGTACTTAGTGTGTGTAAGTAGCACTGAAAAAATCAAAGTTCATCTAATTTGCATAATTTCTGCACGAGAAAAAAATCCGTATTATATGTGATGTATCCCATGGTACTAAACATTCACACATAAAATTATTCAAATCAGAGCTTTCCTGTGGAAGTTCTACGCAAAAATCTGATTGCCTCTAATTTTGAACAAAATGGCTGCCAGTGGCCATCTTGAATTTTGGACCACACCCAAAAACACTTGTTCTCATTCCACGGTGATAACAAAGGTACTCAAGAAGTTTCGTAAAGATCGGTTCATAAATACGGCCTCTAGCCTGAGCCGTACAGAAGTTGTGTACAAATGAAAGAGTCAATGACTCTGTAGCTCAACTTGGATATGACAGGAATTAGTACTTGCTGTGACCAAGACAACTGAATAATGAATATGACAGGAATTAGTATTTGTTTTGGCCCAGTCAACAATAATAAAAGAATTACAAGGTGACTGTAATGGACTACAAATTAAGACCAATCATTGTAGATTATTATTTTTGTGTGGAAATTTTCAGTCCCAAACAAAATATTTTCAGACTAAAATTTTTTCTTCTTCTTCTTAAAATTGACCAAAATGCATCAAAACACAAAAAACTAATTTCCGGATTTTGGTCCAAAATTTTCTAAGTCCCACCCGGACCCCTAATTTGCATAATTTATTCACGAGAAAAACTCTGTATTATATGTAATGTATCCCATGGTACTAAACATTCATACAAAAATTTATTCAAATCAGATCTTTCATTTGGAAGATCTGCGCAAAAATCTGATTGCACTTAATTTTGAACAAAATGGCTGCTAGCGGCCATCTTGAATTTCAGACTGGACCCAAAAACACTCCTTCTCGTCCCACAGTGATAACAAAGGTACCCAAGAAGTTTCGTGAAGATCGGTTCATAAATACAGCCTCTAGCCCGAGCCGTATTGGCATTTGCACTCACAGTGCTGAAAGTAACACTAAATAAATCAAAGTTAGCCTAATTTGCATAATTTACGCACAAGAAAAAAACCTGTAATATATGTAATGTATCCCATGGTACTAAACATTCATACAAAAAATTATTCAAATCAGAGCTTTCATATGGAAGTTCTGTACAAAAAACAGATTTCGGCATCGTCGGTACAAAATGGCTGCTGGCAGCCATCTGGAATTTGGGACTGCACCCAAAAACACTTGTTCTCGTCCCACGGTCATAACAAAGGTACCCAAGAAGTTTCGTAAAGATTGGTTCATAAATACGGCCTCTAGCCCGAGCCATAGCAGCTTGGCACTTACAGCTCTGAAAGTAACACTAAATAAATGAAAGTTAGTCTAATTTGCATAATTTACGCACGAGAAAAAAACCCGTATTATATGTGATGTATCCCATTGTACTATACATTTATACAAAACTTTATTCAAATCAGAAC
The DNA here is from genome assembly GCA_031216915.1 of Pictodentalium vernedei. Lineage (NCBI taxonomy): Eukaryota > Metazoa > Mollusca > Scaphopoda > Dentaliida > Dentaliidae > Pictodentalium > Pictodentalium vernedei. The sequence continues at coordinate 416,749,902 of CM062295.1, forward strand.
TTTCATACAGAAGTTCTGTACAAAAAACTGATTTTTGCATCATCGGTACAAAATGGCCACTGGCAGCCATCTTGAATTTTGGACCACACCCAAAAACACTTGTTCCTGTCCCAGGGTCATAACAAAGGTACCCAAGAAGTTTCGTAAAGATTGGTTCATAAATACGGCCTCTAGCCCGAGCCATAGCAGCGTGGCACTTACAGCTCTGAAAGTAACACTAAATAAATCAAAGTCAGTATAATTTGCATAATTTACGCACGAGAAAAAAACCCGTATTATATGTGATGTATCCCATGGTACTAAACATTTATACAAAACTTTATTCAAATCAGAACTTTCATACAGAAGTTCTGTACAAAAAACTGATTTTTGCATCATCGGTACAAAATGGCCGCTGGCAGCCATCTTGAATTTTGGACCACACCTAAGAACACTCGTTCCCGCCCCAGGGTCATAACAAAGGTACACAAGAAGTTTCGTAAAGATCGGTTCATAAATACGACCTCTAGCCCAAGCCATAGCCAATTGTTGACGTACGGACAGACGGCCAGACGGCCAGACAGACAGACGGACGACGGGCCATGACAATAGCTCAAATTTGACTTCGTCAAAGTTGAGCTAAAAACTGATTAGACCTAATTTCGGTACAAAATGGTCACTGGCAGCCATCTTGAATTTTGGACCGCACCCAGAAACACTCGTTCTCATCCCAAGGTGATACCAAAGGTACCCAAGACGTTTCGTGAAGATCGGTTGATAAATACAGCCTCTAGCCCGAGCCGTATTGACATGTGTACTTTCTGTGTGCGAGTAGCACTGAAAAAATCAAAGTTCATCTAATTTGCATAATTTCTGCACGAGAAAAAAACCTGTATTATATGTGATGTATCCCATGGTACTAAACATTCACACAAAAAATTATTCAAATCAGAGCTTTCATGTAGAAGTTCTGTGCAAAAATCTGATTGCCTCTAATTTTGAACAAAATGGCTGCCAGCGGCCATCTTGAATTTCGGACCGTACCCCAAAACACTCGTTCTCGTCCCACAGTGATACCAAAGGTACCCAGGAAGTTTCGTAAAGATCGGTTCATACATGCGACCTCTAGCCCGAGCCGTATTGGCATTTGCACTGACAGTGCTGAAAGTAACAATAAATACATCAAAGTTAGTCTAATTTGCATAATTTACATACGAGAAAAAAACATGTATTATATGTGATGTATCCCATGGTACTAAACATTCATACAAAAAATTATTCAAATCAGCGCTTTCATTTGGAAGTTCTGTGCAAAAAACAGATTTCTGCATCGTTCGTACAAAATGGTGGCTGGCTGCCATCTTGAATTTCGGAATGAACCCGAAAACACTTGTTCTTGACCCACAATCATAACAAAGGTACCCAAGAAGTTTCATAAAGATCGGTTCATAAACACGGCCTCTAGCCCGAGCCGTATTGAATTGTTGACGGACAGACAGAATGACAGACGACGGACGACTGGCCATGGCATAATCTCAAATTTGGCTTCACCAAAGTTGAGCTAAAAATGCTTCTGGCAGCCATGTTTTTCGATGCACGGTAACCAAAATGAGGAGCCTTTGTAGAAGACCTCCCATAGACTATCCCTGCCAGGTTTGGTTCACGTCGGTTCAGTAGTTCCAGAGAAGAAGATGAAAATGTGATTTCCCATAGGATTTCTATAGTAACTATAAGCCACAATTACGGCCATGTTTACAACCCGATCAACATTAAATGAGGATCGTTGGTAGAGGGGGTCCCAGGCATCATTTATGTGAAGTTTCAAAAAATTTGGCCAGGTAATTTCTGAGGAGTAGATTTTTGACAATCCACCAACCAGAATCAAAGAATGCTTCTGGCGGCCATATTTTTCAACCCATGGGAACAAAATGAGGACCGTTTGTAGAGGACCTCCCATAGACCATTCCTGCCAGGTTTGGTTCATGTCAGCTTAGTAGTTCCAGAGAAGAAGATGAAAATGTGATTTCCCATAGGATTTCTATAGTAACTATAAGCTGCAATTGAAGCCATGTTTGCAACCCGATCAACATTAAATGAGGATCATTGGTAGAGGTGGTCCCAGTCATTAACCATGCAAAGTTTCAAAACATTTGGCCCTGTGGTTTCAGAGGTGATGATTATTCAAAATTCACCAATCAGAATCAAAGAATGCCTCTGACGGCCACGTTTTCAAACCCATGGGATCAAAATGAGGATCGTTTGTAGAGGACCTCCCATAGACTATCCCTGCCAGGTTGGTTCATGTCAGCTCAGTAGTTCCAGAGAAGATGATGAAAATATGATTTCTCATAGGGTTTCTACAGTAACTATAAACCGTAACTGCGGTCATGTTTGTGACCCAATCAACATTAAATGAGGATCGTTGGTAGAGGGGGTCCCAGTCATCATTTATGTGAAGTTTCAAAACATTTGGCCTGGCAATTTCAGAGAAGATTTTTGAAAATCCACAAACCAGAATCAAAGAATGCCTCTGGAAGCCATGTTTTTCATCCGACAGGAACAAAATGAGGATCATTTGTAGAGGACCTCCCATAGACCATTCCTGTCAAGTTTGGTTCACACCGGCTCAGCGGTTACAGAGAAGAAAATAAAAATGTGAAAAGTTTATGGATTCAAAATGACAGGTGATGGACGACGACGGACGCCAAGTGATGAGAAAAGCTCACATGGCCTTTCAGGCCAGGTGAGCTAAAGAAGGGGAGAGGAACTCTGGGAAAGCCTAACTGCCCTATTCAATTTAGCCATAGAAAAACAAGAGGTCCCAAATGAGTGGACAGAAAGCAAAGTGCCATTTATTCACAAAAAGAGGGAAAAAGACGTTTTGAATAATTATCGAGGGCTCTCTGTCAGTAGCAACATTGGAAATGTTTTCTGTAAAGTCCTGTATGGGAGATTAGAGGAGGTGATTGAGAAGGATTTTTTGGGAGATCCAGAATGGCTTCAGGAAGGGAAGGAGAGTCACTGACCACCATTTCACGCTATCCCAAATGATAGAATCCACGAAAGCAAAAAAGAAAAAGATGTTTATGGCCTTTTGGGATGTTAAAAAGGCAAACGATAGAGTAAGGAGGGAGGGTATGTGGTGCAAGCTGGAGGCTCTGGGCTTGGGAGGCGAGTTTGTTGGGATTATGAAAGCATTATATAATGAAAGTGTCAATGACACTGTAGCTCAACTTGTCAAGACAAAGACATGTACATGTATAGTATGTGACACAGCAATGACAAACATCTAGGTAATGACCTGATAACAAAGGTACATATAAAGTATTGTAACGGCCTGTACATAAATACTGAGCGTTGCCTGTAACAAATGTATAGGTAAAGTATTGTAAAGGTGGGTGACAGTCAGATGCTAAACTAGAAAAAATCTTTGAGTCCCACAGTGGGTCTGACTGAACCCCAAAATATTTGTTCTCGTAGCACAGTGATAACAAAGGCACCCCAAAACACACTCATTCCTGTCCCAAGGTGAAAACAAAGGTACCCAAGAAGTTTCGTGAAGATCAGTTCACAAATATGAGCTGTGTAGAAGTTGTGACAAAAAACTGATTGGACCTAATTTCGGTACAAAATGGCCACTGGCAGCCATCTTGAATTTTGGACCGTGCCCAGAAACACTCATTCTCGTCCCAAGGTGATAACAAAGGTACCCAAGAAGTTTTGTGAAGATTGGTTCATAAATACAGCCTCTAGCCCGAGCCGTATTGACATGTGCACTTACAGAGTATAAGTAGCACTGAATAAATCAAAGTTCATCTAATTTGCATAATTTCTGCACGAGAAAAAAACCGGTACTCTTTGTGATGTATTCCATGTTACTAAACATTCATACAAAAATTTATTCAAATCAGAACTTTCATACAGAAGTTCTGTACAAAAGACTAATTGCACTAATTTTGGTACAAAATGGCTGCTGGTGGCCATCTTGAATTTCGGACCACACCCAAAAACACTCGGTCTCATCCCATGGTGATAACAAAGGTACCCAAGAAGTTTCGTAAAGATCGGTTCATAAATACGGCCTCTAGCCTAAGCCGTATAGAAGTTGTGTACAAAAAACTGATTAGACCTAATTTCGGTACAAAATGGCCACTGGCAGCCACCTTGAAATTTATATCGCACCCAGAAACACTCGTTCTCGTCCCAAGGTGATAACAAAGGTACCAAAGATGTTTCGTGACGATCAGTTCATAAATACAGACCCTAGCCCAAGCTGTATTGACAGGTGTACTTACTGTAAGTAGCACTGAAAAAATCAAAGTTCATCTAATTTACATAATTTCTGCATGAGAAACAAACCCACATTATATGTGATGTATCCCATGGTACTAAACATTCACACACAAAATTATTCAAATCAGCGCTTTCATATGGAAGTTCTGTGCAAAAATCTGATTGCACCTAATTTTGTACAAAATGGCTGCCACCGGCCATCTTGAATTTCAGACCAGACCCCAAAACACTCGTTCTCGTCCCACGGTGATACCAAAGGTACCCAAGAAGTTTTGTAAAGATAGGTTCATAAATACGGCCTCTAGCCCGAGCCGTATTGGCATTTGCACTTATAGTGCTGAAAGTAACACCAAAAAACATCAAAGTTAGTCTAATTTGCATAATTTACGCACAAGAAAAAAACCTGTATTATATGTGATGTATCCCATGGTACTAAACATTCATAGAAAAAATTATTCAAATCAGTGCTTTCATATGGAAGTTCTGCGCAAAAATTTGATTGCACCTAATTTTGTACAAAATGGCTGCCAGCGGCCAACTTGAATTTCGGATCGGACCCCAAAACACTCATTCTCATCCCACGGTCATAACAAAGGTGCCCAAGAAGTTTCGTAAAGATCGGTTCATAATTACGGCCTCTAGCCCGAGCCGTATTGAATTGTTGACGGACAGACGGACAGACCAGACGGACAGACCAGACGGACGACAGACGACTGGCCATGGCATAAGCTCAAATTTGGCTTCGCCAAAGTTGAGCTAAAAAAGTATCAGATTTGTTTCAAAGGGTTAAAATTTAGAAAAATACCCTGAAAATGTTACAGTAACCACCATGGCAATATGCCAGTGAGGTAAAACTCCACTTAAAAAAAAATATCAAAACCTGCACACAAAAGTACAAAACCTGCACACAAAAGTACAAAACCTGCACACAAAAGTCAAAAATTAAAGTAAATAAGCAGCTAAAGGGTTAAATAATATAATAATAGCCCCAAGAAGCATCCTAACATAAAATAGGAACCATGGCAATATGCTACAAGGTAAGTCGCCACTTGGAAGAAAAGAAAGACAAACCTCAAAACCTGCACATAAAAGTAAAAAAAAAGTATCATATTTGTTTCAAAGTGTTAAAATTGAGAAAAATACCCTGTCACAGTAACCACAATGGCAATATGCCAGTAAGGTGAAACTCTACTTGAAAAATATCCACTTTTCGAAAAGAAAGACAAACCTCACTCAAAACCTGCACATAAAAGTCAAAAAAGCATCACATTTGTTTCAAAGGGTTAAAATTTAGAAAAATACCCTGAAAATGTTAACCACCGTGGCAATATGCCAGTGAGGTAAAACTCCACTTAAAAAAAAATATCAAAACCTGCACACAAAAGTCCAAAACCTGCACACAAAAGTCCAAAATTAAAGTAAATAAGCAGCCAAAGGGTTAAATAATATAACACTAGCCTCAAGAAGCATCCTAACATAAAATAGGAACCATGGCAATATGCTACAAGGTAAGTCGCCACTTGGAAGAAAAGAAAGACAAACCTCAAAACCAGCACACAAAAGTAAAAAAAAAGTATCACATTTGTTTCAAGGGGTTAAAATTGAGAAAAATACCCTGTCAGAGAACCACAATGACAATATGCCAGTAAGGTGAAATTCTACTTGAAAAATATCTACTAGGAAGAAAAGAAAGACAAACCTCAAAACCTGCACATAAAAATAAAAAAAAGCATCACATTTGTTTCAAAGGGTTAAAATTGAGAAAAATACCCTGAAATGTTAAGGAAACCACCATGGCAATATGCCAGTAAGGTAAAACTCCACTTGAAGACAAAATTTCAAAACCTGTACACAAAAGTCAAAAACCTGCACAGAAGAGTCAAAAACCTGCACAGAAGGGTTGAATAAAATATTACTATCCCTGAAAAGCATGCAGATATAAAAAAAAAAATCAAAACCTGCACACAAAAGTTCAAAATGAAAGTGTCAATGACACTGTAGCTTAACTTGTGTGTTGTGTTTGATGAAAAGGATAATGTTCAATGTTAATGAAAGGATTATGAAATAAGACAAGAATTGTGATAATTGGGAATATGTTCATTTCTGTTCCCTGTGTGCTATGTTTATGATAAAAATAATATGAGGTGTACTCTGTACTGAAGAGCTGAGGGGTGGGTTAATATGACCTCACAGTTAATGTATGTGGCCCTAACAGTTAACGTATGTCAACAAAAGTTACCAAGTTACAGTGAAATTATTCCAAAACGAGTCATCCTATGATGTTAATTAAAATCCCCTCATAAATATGGCCTATAGACTGTGCTAAAGGTTTTCGGGCTTCGGGCCCTGTAGCCGTCAGTTTCCCAATTGCGTCCAAAGAGGAAGTTCTCATCTAGACATTATATGAAGTCAATCTACCAAGTTACAATGAAATCCCTTAATAAATATGACCTGTAGACTGTGCTAAAGGTTTTTGGGCTTTGGGCTCTGGCAGCCATCATGGTTGAATGATCGCAGCAACCAAAAGAGGACATTCTCATCTGGACACTATTTGGAGTCATCTTACCAAGCTACAATGAAATCTCTTCATAATTATGACCTGTAGACTGTTCTAAAGGTTTTCGGGCTTTGGGCCCCTGAAGCCGTCACAGTTGCCCAATCGTGTCCAAAAGGGGACGTTCTCATCTAGACATTATATGAAGTCAACCTACCAAGTTACAATGAAATCCCTTCATAAATATGACCTGTAGACTGTGCTAAAGGTTTTCGGGCTTCGGGCTCGGACAGCCATCATGGTTGAATGATCGCAACCAAAGGGGACAATCTCATCTGGGCATCATCTGGAGTGATTCTGCGAAGTTACAATGAAATCCCTTCATAAATATGACCTGTAGACTGTACTCAAGGTTATCGGGCTTTGGGCACCTGTAGCCATCACAGTTGACCAATCACGACCAAAAGGGGATGTCATCATCTAGGCATTATATGGAGTCAACCTAACAGGTTACAATGAAATCCTTCTATACATATAACCTTGGCTATAATATATCTTTATTTGCAGTATACAATTACATAATGTATATATATGCATGTGGTATTTTCTACAAAGATAAAATGTACACTGCATGGAAATGGCATAGCCATGAAGGCTGTCTTCCTGCCATTCCCATATGAAACAGTAAATGGTCTGACATCAAGGACAATGGCAAGCTGCTCTAAAGTCTTTGTAAAGAATTCGGCATTATCAAAAATTAGCACGTTTTTATTAGTACAAGGAGGTATTATCTGTGTTGTGGATGTTGGGTATACTGAGATCCAGAAGTGACAGGGGTACAATCAGGGCACCCTGGGTTATTACAAGACACATCTGTAGTGTATGAATTTAGAGCCTTGTCCATTATCGCTTTCTTAGAATGATGCCTACTCAGATTCTGAATTTCTGGATCAAGTTCATTCCAGACCCGTGGGAAAGTATGGAACAGAAGTTCAGCTGAAAAGCGTGTTCTTGCCTATGCTAAAGGTTTTTGGGCTCGGGCACCCATCAAGGCTGAATGATCGCAATCAAAACGGGATGTTCTCCTCTAGACATAATTTGGAGTCATCCTACCAAATTACAATGAAATCCCCTCATAAATATGACCTGTAGACAGTGCAAAATGTTTTCGGGCTTCGGGCACCTTTAGCCGTCAAAGTTGCCCAATCATGTCCAAAAGGGGACGTTCTCATCTAGACATTATATGAAGTCAACCTACCAAGTTACAATGAAATCCCTCCATAAATATGACCTGTAGACTGTGCTCAAGGTTTTCGGGCTTTGGGCTCGGGCAGCCATCATGGTTGAATGATCGCAACCAAAGGGGACAATCTCATCTGGGCATCATCTGGAGTGATCCTGCGAAGTTACAATGAAATCCCTTCATAAATATGACCTGTAGACTGTGCTCAAGGTTTTGGGGTTTTGGGCACCTGTAGCCATCACAGTTGACCAATCACGACCAAAAGGGGAAGTCATCATCTAGGCATTATATGGAGTCAACCTAACAGGTTAAAATGAAATCCTTCTATAAATATAACCTTTTGCCTATGCTAAAGGTTTTTGGGCTCGGGCACCCATCAAGGCTGAATGATCACGGCCAAAATGGGACGTTCTCGTCTAGACATTATTTGGAGTCATCCTACCAAGTTACAATGAAATCCCCTCATAAATATGACCTGTAGACTGTGCTAAAGGTTTTCGGGCTTCGGGCACCTTTAGCCGTCACAGTAGCCCAATCATGTCCAAAAGGGGACGTTCTCATCTAGACATTATATGAAGTTAACCTACCAAGTTACAATGAAATGGCTTCATAAATATGACCTGTAGACTGTGCTCAAGGTTTTCGGGCTTCGGGCACCTGTAGCCATCACAGTTGACCAATCACGACCAAAAGGGGATGTCATCATCTAGGCATTATAAGGAGTCAACCTTACAGGTTACAATGAAATCCTTCTATAAATATAACCTTTTGCCTATGCTAAAGGTTTTTTGGGCTCGGGCACCCATCAAGGCTGAATGATGATTTTGATCACGGCCAAAATGGAACGTTCTCGTCTAGACATTATTTGGAGTCATCCTACCAAGTTACAATGAAATCCCCTCATAAATATGACCTGTAGACTGTGTTAAAGGTTTTCAGGCTTCGGGCACCTTTAGCCATCACAGTAGCCCAATCATGTCCAAAAGGGGATGTTCTCATCTAGACATTATATGAAGTTAACCTACCAAGTTACAATGAAATCCCTTCATAAATATGACCTGTAGACTGTGCTAAAGGTTTTTGGGCTTCAGGCTCAGACAGCCATCATGGCTGAATGATCGCAACCATAGGGGACAATCTCATCTGGGCATCATCTGGAGTGAACCTAAGAAGTTACAATGAAATCCCTTTATAAATATGACCTGTAGACTGTGCTCAAGGTTTTCGGGCTTCGGGCACTAGTAGCCATCACAACTGACCAATCACGACCAAAAGGGGATGTCATCATCTAGGCATTACATGGAGTCAACCTAACAGGTTACAATGAAATCCTTCCATAAATATGACCTTTTGTCTATGCTAAAGGTTTTTGGGCTCGGGCACACATCAAGGCTGCATGATCATGATCAAAATAGGACGTTCTCATCTAGACATTATTTGGAGTCATCCTACCAAGTTACAATGAAATCCCTTCATAAATATGACCTCTAGACTGTGCCAAAGGTTTTCGGGCTTTGGGCCCTGTAGCCGTCACAGTTGCCCAATCATGCCCAAAAGGTGACTTTCTCATCTAGACATTGTATGAAGTCAACCCACCAAGTTACAATGAAATTCCTCAATAAATATGACCTGTAGACTATGGTAAAGGTTTTCAGGTTTTGGGCTCGGGCAGTCGTCACGGTTGGCAGATCATGCCCAAATGGGGAAATTCTCATCTAGACATCATAAGGAGTCATCCTACTAAGTTACAATGAAATCCCTCCACATTAAACATGACCTGCAGACTGTGCTAAAAGTTTTTGGGTTTCGGGCTTGGGCAGCCATCACAGTTGATAGATCATGCCCAAAATGGGACGTTCTTATCTAGGCATTATACAGAGGCATCCTACCAAGTTACAATGAAATCCCTTCATAAATACGACCTGTAGACTGTGCTAATGGTTTTCGGGTTTTGGGCTCGGGCAGCCATACCGGTTGCCCGATCGCGACCAAAAGGAGACGTTCTCATCTAGACATGACCCCAAACCTGCATATGAAATTTCGTGACGATCAGACAAGAACTGCGGGGTGTAGCCTGTGCTAAAGGAAAATGTGAACAGATGTCACAGACTCACAGACTAACAGACTTCCGCACGCGTGATGGCAATAACTTATCTTGACTATGTCAAGTTAAGCTAATGAATGAATACGGATGGCGACGCAGACGTCGCCGATGCAAGGGCTATGCCATAGGCTCACACAACTATCGTTGGTGAGCCAAAAATCGTCAGAGAAAGGGTCATGGAGGATGGTAACCTTAATTGGCGAGAGGGGGGGGTCAAATCCAAGAGGTCTTTGGGTGGCCTGCGTGATAAAGAGAAGCCTGGTTTTGACGAGTACCTTGATGGCACCTTTGGGGGGGTTACTGTTGTTCAACCTGAGGTTGCAGTCCCTGGAGCTCAGGGGAAAAATGACAGTTCCAGATGTGTAATTTGAGCGTGGTGGAGACCCTGGAACACTTTCTTCTAGAATGCCCAAAATACCAGTCTAAAATAAGATTCACTGGGAGTATAATGGGGAAGTGGGATGGGAGAATGAAGGACATGTGGTTAGTGGGACAAGGGATGTCATCAAGCAGTTCGTCTCCAGGGTGTTGGGAGGAGAGATGAAGTGTGGGAATAGGGAGGCAGTTGGGAGTACAGGGGTAACAAAGGCCTTCTCATCCAAAACTGCGACAAATCAGCGGCCGGCCAAAGTGTTATTATTATTAGTTCAGCAAGTCAAGTTAATTGGTTTTCTTTCAGTATAATTAATCCCCTAATTGAGACTCAAATTGGATAAAAGAAACTAAACATAGTTTTAAAACTAAACATGGTTTTAAATTAAAGTGTTAATCCCCTAACTGAAACTCAAATTGGACAAAAGAAACTAAACATAGTTATTCGAGAATTTATTTTGCAAGTGTGGTCTGCTATCCACGTTGGGTAAAGGGTTAATTAATGATATAAATTTATAACAATCTCATCTTTAGAAAGTTTGATGTACATTTGTATGATCCAGAAATAACTGATGTGCAGTTTTTGCATCCTGCCTTTATAGTTCCTGTGACATGATCTGGTATGTCAAAATGCAAAGTTATTCTAGATATGTTTATAATGAAACACTAAGTGACAATGAGAATATGAATGAGTGAAAAGTTTCTGCACATGATGTGGAATTGAAATCCCTTGCGACCCTAATAACTTTATTTGGTTTATAGCTTTATTTACTTATAAATCCACGAGAGTCGGGAGCGAGACCCAATAATCTTATTAAGTTTGAGTGTGTGACTGACAGTAGGGTAGTGTATTGAGACTGCGAGAACCTCGAGCTGGAAAATGGCAAGGAATTTGCATAATGACAAGAGTTCTGCTCCGTGTTTGCTAAGAGAAGTGGGCAAATTTATGGTAATACTGAAACCACAGTTTGGTGGTTATTTTAGAAAAAAAAAAAAGAAACCCAAACAGTCACTGGGTTGGGAGCAGCCCCAGCATATTATCCTTAATGGTTTCAAAAAGGAACAAATCCACCAATATGTGTTGTTGAAAGCTGGGAGTCATCCATCAGCCTATAAGGGAGAGTGGATGCTGAGTATTGGCCATCTGGTCTGCCTTCAGGGGGAACAGATGACAGGGTGATTGGAGGGGAAAAAACAAAAAAAAAACCACACACACACACCCTCTCACAGACACACCCTCAAGCCCTTAAAAGGGCTGTTAAATCTTTATTCAAATGTTTATTTATATAAAATGTACACTCGGCCCCAGCCAGACAAGCTTGTTTCAATTCTTGCCTGTTGTTTGGTGGTTTCCTGTATATGTTAACAGAAAGGTAGGTTGCACTAATTCCTCCTATGCTTTGTCTACCATTTCCATGCCTCTTCTTGATAAGCGTATTGCAAGAAAATTTGAGATTGTTCGATTAGAAAAGTTATTGGTAGAGAGAAAGATAGGTGTCTGCTATGGTAAATTGTGACTGTTGTGTGATTGTTGCTATGGATGGAGTGAGGGGTGGGTTTCTTCGAAGCCCACTCCCCACACGCAGAGTTGCGAGGCAATCCTCGCAGACTCAATCTTAAAGATCTCAATGAGTAGCGAGGCAATCCTCACTGACTCCACGCAGTTTAATTCTATTGAGTGATTTTAATTTACAGTGACTTATTTTGTTTTTCTGTTAAAGGTTCGATGTTCGTTCAGCTTCACCAATGATTCACTATCCTGGAGTATATGGAGGGTTTTGTTACATAGGTCTTATTAAATGCATTTCAATCGTGATTTAGCAGAGTTACGAGGCAGTCCTCATAGACTCTATCCTAAAGTTCTCAATGAGTAGCGAGGTGATCCTCACTGACTCCATGCAATTTAGTTATATTGTATAATTAATTTTTTTTTATTTTCTGGAAATTTATTTTGTTTTTCTGTTAAGGGATCGGTGTTCGTTCAGCTCATTCATTAATTCAATATCTTGAAGTCTGTTGAGGGTTTTGTTTTGTAAGTCTTTTAATCGCGTATCAATAGTTTCTATTTTTGCTAGCTCGAGAAGTTCATTTTGAACCCTCTGCAGCTTCTGAATGTTGGTTTTGCTCAGATCACTTGTTATTATGGCACCATATTCTAGTACCAGACGTACAAATGTTTTGTAGAGCTTGAGAAGCACATATTTGTTTGCTCCCCAATTTCTACCCCTGATCGTCTTCAGAAAATTGATACATTTAGTAGCTCTAACCGTAATGGAGTTTACGTGACTGTTCAGACTGAGAATACTGTCTAGGATAAATCCCAAAAATTTGGCCTCTTTGCTTGCTTCTAATCTGTGATCGTATAACTGGAGATCGATACTTGGGACTGGTTTTTTCCTTTGCTTCTTAAAGAACGTAACTTTTTGAGTTTTGACGGCACTGAGTTTGATGCGCCACAGGGTGCACCAGCTCTCAAGATTGTGAATGGTATCCTGTAGACACTTTTTAATTATGTTTCGGGACTTGCTGACCGTCCAAATGCCTTTGTCGTCTGAGAACTGTGATAGTTCAACACAGTTTTCTCCTACTTTTTATATGTCATTTACATATATTATGAAAAGAAGCGGCTAAGAACCGACCCTTGTGGTGTTCCCGCTTAGAGTATTACTTCCTCTGACACCTCGCGATTAACCCTCACCTTGATTTTTCGGTCAGTTAGAAATGATGATATTATCCTCAGAATTTTAGTGGGTAATATCATTTTCGCTAGTTTATATCTCACGCCATTGTGACATATGGTGAGTCCAATGCTTTTTCTACATCCAAGAAAAGCGCTGTTCCGATTTCGTTTTGACTAAATGCTGTTTTCATATAATTGACCAGTCTATATACATGTTCGATTCCCTCTTTCTGACTCTTATACGTTCTTTGCCATTTGTTAAAAAAGTTGATTGATTCGAGATAGCTGCGAAGTCTCGTAGTGAGAATCCAATCAAATATTTTTCCAACACAGCTAAGCAAGCTGATTGGGCGGTAGTTAGAAGGGTTAGTAAGGTCTTTGTCAGGCTTAGGTATCATTACTCCTGTGGCCACTTTCCAACATTTTGGGAAGTACCCACAGGAGAGACAGCAGTTTAGGAGTTTGGTAAGTCTACAGCAGATGTTGGGGCACTGTTTCATTATTTTGTAAGAGATTTCGTCTTCTCCTGGGGATGAAGATGATTTGCATTTTCTGATTCTACCCATGACCTCTTCAACGTTTATTGGTTCGGTTAATTCATAGTCATCCCCGTCTTGATGCCTTTGGTCGAAGTTCGGTTCATTGAAAAGTGAGTTGTTATCTTGTACAAATTTATTCACTTTTACCTTAAAATCGTTGTCATATCTCTTCCCTTCTTGTGAACGATGAGCTTTCTTTAGAATTTCGGCAAAAGCGCTGGCGTTTGCCTTGTCGTCCATGGCCATAGTTCCGTTTTTAGTCTTCAGCGCATTATTATTGGCACTTAAAATTGCTCTTTTGGCCAGTAAGAGTTTAAATGTATCCCAGAACCTCTTAGGTTCTCTCAGCCCATTTAGGTTTTCTGTTGCTTTTTCCCATCTCACGCGATTGTCGTTAGCTATGGCCTTTTTTACTTCTCCATGTAGGCGATTATACTTGGTTTTAAGTTCTGCTCTTTTCATTTGATCATTCTCTGATTGGGAAGCCCGGAAGGCTTTTCTTTTTTGTTTGATTATTTGAAGAGTTGTTTGGGTTATTCTGTTGATCCGCTTCTTTAATTTACTGTTTGCTTGGGACCAATTTCATCTAGTGTACTGTTGATAACCTCGTTAAGATGGGTGCAAACTTTTTCTAGTTCATGAGCATTTAAGGGGTCATTTGCCTTTATTTTCACATTGATAATGTTACTGAAGAGGTTCCAGTCAATTTTTGATAGGTTCCTCAAAATTCACGGGAGGATACCTTGTGGGACCAGTATTACATTTCAAAGTGGCGTGAACCGGCAGGTGATCACTGCCTAGATCATCATCCCCTACAAATATGTCTTGCATTTGGCTGGTTAGTGATTTGCTGGTGATAATCAAGTCTAGGATATCTGATTGATGGAGTGGGTTGTTGCTTATGTATGTTATGTCTTGATCGTTATTTACCACGAATAGATCGAGTTCTTCAATGATGTTGAAAAGGGCGTCACAATTAGGCTCAGTCTTATGACAACCGAATACCTGGTGTTTGGAATTGAAATCACCCAAGAATATGCAGTGCTTGTAATTTTTGGTGAAGAATTCAAATACTTCACTCTTCCACTCATCATACCTAACCCATATATGAAGTTTGGTAAAGATCTGGTTGGTAGAACTTTTGTTACATAGCAGAAACCAATTTCAAGTGTATTTAACACTGGAGGTCACTGTGACCTTGACCTTTGGCACACCATGGTCCAAATAAATAGGCTTCTTCCACTCATCAAACATAACCCACATATGAAGTTTGGTAAAGATCTGGTTGGTAGAACTTTAGTTATAGAGCGGAAACCAATTCACCTTGACCATCGGCACATCATGATAAAAGCAAATAGGCTTCTTCCACTTTTCATACTTAACCTGCATATGAAGTTTGGTAAAGATCCGGTTGGTAGAACTTTAGTTAACTGACAGAATGCGAAAAGAAGACGGGCGGCGGATAATTTTCTTCCAACATAAAATTAAACAAACTGCCCACAGGTATAACTGACGTGTTCAGTAAACAAGGCATATAATGCAACTACAGTTCTGTTCCAAAAATGAAAGAAAAATGGTTATTTTTGGTCGCTTTTGTGAAAAAAAATGTTCATCCTGTCATCCCATTGTGAAGAGTGGGTGTTGGGCTTTTGGGTTAATTTTTTTTCTTGCTTTAAAATGAGTTCTAAAGGGTTTTGAATAACTTTACACACACAAAAAATTCCCACCCTACCACATTCCTCTAGCTAAATTAAACAAGAGGCCCCAAGGGACCTCAGGGCGCTCACCTGACATGGTAGCCTAAATATCAACCCAGAGAATTGATTTCAACAAGTTGCATCTGCTCCTCCTAAGAAAAGCTTATACCAAATATCCAAAGATTCTGACCAGTGGATCTAAAAATGAAAGTGTCAATGACACTGTAGCTCAACTTGACAAACTTGAACTTGGTAAGTTATAAATGAAATGGCAAAATTGAAGATCATTGGTACCAATGTCATTTTTTTTGCCAATGGCAACATTTTTTGACAGAAACCGAAGAAAATCGATAGCTTCCATCTAGAGGCCTCCCTGTGGAGTGTGCCAAAGGGAAATATTGTGTTTTGACTAAACTAAGTTCTAAGAACGTTGGCCGCGGCAACATTTTTTGACAGAAATTGAAGAAAATCGATAGCTCCCATCTAGAGGTCTCCCCAAACAAGCATACCAGGTTTCAAAGCAATCTGATCATAAATGGGCCCTGTAGGGTGTGCCAAAGGGAAATATTGAGGTCTGACTAAACTAAGTTCTACGAACGTTGGCCCTGGCAACATTTTTTGCCGGAAATTGAAGAAAATCGATAGCTCCCATCTAGAGGTCACCCTAAATAAGCATACCAGGTTTCAAAGCAATCAAATTATAAATGTGCCCTGTAGGGTGTGCAAAAGGGAAATATTGTGTTTTGACTAAACTAAGTTCTAAGAACGTTGGCCGCGGCAACATTTTTTGACGGAAATTGAAGAAAATCGATAGCTCCCATCTAGAGGTCGCCCCAAACAAGCATGCCAGGTTTCAAAGCAATCCGATCATAAATGTACCCTGTAGGGTGTGCCAAAGGGAAATACTGAGTCTTCTGACTAAACTAAGTTCTAAGAACGTTGGCCGTGGCAACATTTTTTGGCAGAAATTGGAGAAAATCGATAGCTCCCATCTAGACATCTCCCCAAACAAGCATACCAGGTTTCAAAGCAATCTGATTATAAATGTGCCCTGTAGGGTGTGCCAAAGGGAAATATTGAGGTCTGACTAAACTAAGTTCTACGAACGTTGGCCGTGGCAACATTTTTCGCCGGAAATTGAAGAAAATCGATAGCTCCCATCTAGAGGTCACCCTAAATAAGCGTACCAGGTTTCATAGCAATCAAATCATAAATGTGCCCTGTAGGGTGTGCCAAAGGGAAATATTGTGGTTTGACTAAACTAAGTTCTAAGAACGTTGGCCGTGGCAAAATTTTTTGACGGAAATTGAATAAAATCGATAGCTCCCATCTAGAGGTCTCCCCAAACAAGCATACCAGGTTTCAAAGCAATCAAATCATAAATGTGCCCTGTAGGGTGTGCCAAAGGGAAATATTGTGGTCTGACTAAACTGAGTTCTAAAAACATTGGCCGCGGCAACATTTTTGACGGAAATTGAAGAAAATCGATAGCTCCCATTTAGAGGTCACCCCAAACAAGCATGCCAGGTTTCAAAGCAATCTGATCATAAATGTACCCTATAGGGTGTGCCAAAGGGAAATATTGAGTCTTCTGACTAAACTAAGTTCTAAGAACGTTGGCCGCGGCAACATTTTTTGACAGAAATTGAAGAAAATCGCTAGCTCCCATCTTGAGGTCTCCCCAAACAAGCGTACCAGGTTTCAAAGCAATCTGATCATAAATGGGCCCTGTAGGGTGTGCCAAAGGGAAATATTGAGGTCTGACTAAACTAAGTTCTACGAACGTTGGCCGTGGCAACATTTTTTGCTGGAAATTGAAGAAAATCGATAGCTCACATCTAGAGGTCACCCTAAATAAGCATACCAGGTTTCAAAGCAATCAAATCATAAATGTGCCCTGTAGGGTGTGCGAAAGGGAAATATTGTGGTTTGACTAAACTAAGTTCTAAGAATGTTGGCTGCGGAAACATTTTTTGACGGAAATTGAAGAAAATCGATAGCTCCCATCTAGAGATCACCCCAAACAAGCATGCCAGGTTTCAAAGCAATCCGATCATAAATGTACCCTGTAGGGTGTGCCAAAGGGAAATATTCAGTCTTCTGACTAAACTAAGTTATAAGAACGTTGGCCGCGGCAACATTTTTTGACGGTAATTGAAGAAAATCGATAGCTCCCATCTAGAGGTCACCCCAAACAAGCATACCAAGTTTCAAAGCAATCTGATCATAAATGCGACCTGTGAGGTGTGCCAAAGGAAATTGTGGACGTAGGTACTAACGTACATACATACGTACGTATGTACGCCGACAGACGAGAAGTGATGGCAATAGCTCAGCTTGACTTTGTCAAGTTCAGCTAAAAAAATGATTTTTAAAGAATATTCCTCATATTGAACTAAGTTATAATTCAGGCTCCCACAGGGACTTGGCTTTAGCAAACTTGAATCTCACCCCCCTAAGGATGCTGCACACCAAATATCAAAACATTCCGACTGCTGGATCTGAAGAAGAAGATTTTTAAAGAAAATTCCTCATTTTGAACTAAGTTACAATTCGAGCTCCCACAGTAAGTCCAAATATGGACCTAGTGACATGGCTTGAACAAACTTGTTGAATCCCACCCCCTAAGGATGCTGCATACCAAATATCAAAACATTCCGACTGATGGATCTGAAGAAGATTTTTAAAGAAAATTCCTCATTTTGAACTAAGTTATCATTCGGGCTCCCACAGTGAGTCCAAATATGGACCTAGGGACATTGCTTGAACAAACTTAAATCTCATCCCCTTAAGGATGCTGCATACCAAATATCAAAACATTCCGACTGCTGGATCTGAAGAAGATTTTTAAAGAAAATTCCTCATTTTGAACTAGGTTATAATTCGGGCTACCACAGTGAGCCCAAATATGAACCCAGGGACTTGGCTTGAACAAACTTAATATCTCACCCCCCTAAGCATGGTGCATACCCAATATCAAAAGATTCTGCCTGCTGGATCTTGAGAAGAAGATTTTCAAAGAAATTTGCCTGAAATGCACTAAGTTCAAATTTGGGCTCCCATACTGAGCCCAAATATAAACGCAGGGGGCCGATTTGAACAAACTTGAATCAGATCCACCACACAATGTGGCATACCAAATATCAAAAGATTCTGCCTGCTGGATCTGGAGAAGAAGATTTTTTAAGAAATTTGCCTGAAATGGACAAAGTTCGAATTCGGGCTTCTATAGTGAGCCCAAATATGAATCCAGGGGGCCGATTTGAACAAACTTGAATCAATGTTGCATACCAAATATCAAAAGATTCTGCCAGCTGGATCTGGAGAAGAAGATTTTTTAAGAAATTTGCCTGAAATGCACTAAGTTCGAATTCGAGCTTCTATAGTGAGCCCAAATATGAATCTAGGGAGCCGATTTGAACAAACTTGAATCAGATCCACCCCACAATGTTGCATACTAATATCAAAAGATTCTGCCTGCTGGATCTGGAGAAGATTTTTGAAGAAATTTGCCTGAAATGCACTAAGTTCGAATTCAAGCTTCTATAGTGAGCCCAAATATGAATCTAGGGAGCCGATTTGAACAAATTTGCATCAGATCCACACCACAATGTTGCATACCAAATATCAAAAGATTCTGCCTGCTGGATCTGGAGAAGAAGATTTTTTAAAAATTTGCCTGAAATGCACGAAGTTCAAATTCGGGCTTCTATAGTAAGCCCAAATATGAATCCAGGGGGCCGATTTGAACAAACTTGAATCAGATCCACCCCGCAATGTTGCATACCAAATATGAAAAGATTCTGCCTGCAGGATCTGGAGAAGAAGATTTTTGAAGAAATTTGCCTGAAATGCACTAAGGTCGAATTCAAGCTTCTATAGTGAGCACAAATATGAATCTTGGGAGCCGATTTGAACAAACTTGAATCAGATCCACCCCACAATGTTGCATACCAAATATGAAAAGATTCTCCCTGCTGGATCTGGAGAAGAAGATTTTTGAAGAAATTTGCCTGAAATGCACTAAGTTCGAATTCGCGCTTCTATAGTGAGCCCAAATATCTAAATTTTATAGTAAATTTCCTTTCTTATTATACCTACCACAATTGTTTACTACAGGCTTGCACTACAGTGGAAGTCCCTAACTCGGATAAAATACTCTCTATTTTTGTCTTTCCCAAGCAATTTGGGAAAGAAAAGTGGTGCAAAAGCACCAAGAAACAAGAGGCCCCACGTGGCCTTAATCGCTCACCTGACAAAGTGACTCTAAGAAGTATTTTAGGTCACCTTCACCATGTCATGCCTCATCAACATTAACTGGCTGAGTGATAGATTTTGTTTGAAGTTCAACATTTGTTACCTAAAATTAGTTTTATTTAAAATCATTGGTGTGTGGCCAATCTCCAATGATTTTTAATAAAGCAAATTTATCTCTGCAGACAAACTGGTTTAGCATGAAGCACAAACAAGGAATGTGAAGAGATAGCCTTGGACATCTCTCCCCAACTGTGGATATCTTCCATGTGCTACATGTACATATTTGCATGCAAGAAAACAAAAATTTTCACAAATTTTCCAAAATATTAGTTTTTTTTATCATCATTGGAACAAGCTCAAACAGCTTATTCCAATAGGGGTATGGGAAGATCAGGTATATTTTTGAGACAGAAATGTGAATATATAAATAATGGTGTTTTTTTGTGAATGATGCTGGAGAATTTTGCGTAAAGATATGGTAAATGGTTTGTTCTAGATACAGAATGATGCAAAAGTATTTAAATTTGATTAGGCAAGTTGTTCCTATAATGCATTTAAAAATTGAAGTAACTGTTTTTTTGCTGCCTAACTTTTAGATGTGTGTGTCTGTGTGTGTGTGTGTGGGAGGTGGGGGGGGGGGGGGGGGGGGGGTAAGAGTGTTCTTGCAAACAAAATTCCTGAATAAATGGAAAATTTTATTTTTTGTGTGAAAGACATAGTGCGTGAATGTTGATTGGAACAAGCTTAGAGAGCTCATTTTAATGTGAAGTCATAAAGCTGTGTTTTACGTACGAAATTCTGGAATAACTAAAAAATTGCTTTTTTGACTAAAAAAGCATGGTGTGCGACCTCTCATTGGAATGAGCTCAAAAAGCTCATTCCAATGGGGTATTTACAAGCGATAAGTACATGTATGTTTAAGAGACAAAAATTTAAATTTGAATAGCGATTTTTGCGAAGAATGCTGACAAGTTTTGGCAGTTATGCTGGTAAAAAGGTAAGATATGCAAAGTGGTTGTTTTTTAGAGGCGACATTTAATTAAGGGGAATTAACCCTTGATTACTGAGGTAACTTCTAAAAGTACTGAAATTTCATGAAGCAATGTGAATAACAGACAACAGTTGCCTAAAAATTTCATGAATAACTAAAATTTTTATTCTTTTGTCTCGAAAACATGGCATATGACTTTTGTTGGAATGAGCTGAATGCGTGTGTTCCAATGAGGGGTCATAAAATTTGAACGGAGATTTGTGTGAATAATGCATTAGTACTGCTAGATTTGGGTAAACGGTTCACCCTGGATACCACCCCTTCTATAGTAGATCTTTTCTGCAAATTTTGTCTAAGATTCTATCAACTTTACAAATAAATACGTTCATGAATCACAATCAGATCCACCCCACAATGTTGCATACCAAATATCAAAAGATTCTGCCTGCTGGATCTGGAGAAGAAGATTTTTTAAGAAATATGCCTGAAATGCACTAAGTTAAAATTTGGGCTCCTATACGGAGCCCAAATATAAACCCAGGGGGCCGATTTGAACAAACTTGAATCAGATCCACCCCACAATGTTGCTTACCAAATATGAAAAGATTCTGAAGCTGGATCTGGAGAAGATTTTTTAAGAAATTTGCCTGAAATGCACTAAGTTCGAATTCGAGCTTCTATAGTGAGCCCAAATATGAAACTAGGAAGCCGATTTGAACAAACTTGAATCAGATCCACCCCACAATGTTGCATACCAAATATCAAAAGATTCTGCCTGCTGGATCTGGAGAAGAAGATTTTTTAATAAATTTGCCTGAAATGCACTAAGTGCGAATTCAGGCTTCTATATTAAGCCCAAATATGAATCCAGGGGGCCGATTTGAACAAACTTGAATCAGATCCACCCCGCAATGTTGCATACCAAATATCAAAAGATTCTGCCTCCTGGATCTGGAGAAGAAGATTTTTGAAGAAATTTGCCCGAAATGCACTAAGTTTGAATTCGAGCTTCTATAGTGAGCCCAAATATGAATCCAGGGGGCCGATTTGAACAAACTTGAATCAGATCCACCCCGCAATGTTGCATACCAAATATCAAAAGATTCTGCCTGCTGGATCTGGAGAAGATGATTTTTTAAGAAATTTGTCTGAAATGCACTAAGTTCGAATTTGAGCTTCTATAGTAAGCCCAAATATGAATCTAGGGAGCCGATTTGAACAAATTTGCATCAGATCCATCCCACAATGTTGCATACCAAATATCAAAAGATTCTGTCTGCTGGATCTGGAGAAGAAAATTTTTTAAGAAATTTGCCTGAAATGCACTAAGTTCGAATTTGAGCTTCTATAGTGAGCCCAAATATGAATCTAGGAAGCCGATTTGAACAAACTTGAATCAGATCCATCCCACAATGTTGCATACCAAATATCAAACGATTCTGCCTGCTGGATCTGGAGAAGAAGATTTTTTAATAAATTTACTTGAAATGCGCCAAGTTCAAATTTGGGCTCCTGTACTGAGCCCAAATATAAACCCAGGGGGCCGATTTGAACAAACTTGAATCAGATCCACCCCACAATGTTGCTTACCAAATATCAAAAGATTCTGCCTGCTGGATCTGGAGAAGAAGATTTTTTAAGAAATTTGCATGAAATGCACTAAGTTCAAATTCGAGCTTCTATAGTGAGCCCAAATATGAATCTAGGAAGCCGATTTGAACAAACTTGAATCAGATCCACCCCACAATGTTGCATACCAAATATCAAAAGATTCTGCCTGCTGGATCTGGAGAAGAAGATTTTTGAAGAAATTTGCCTGAAATGCACTAAGTTCGAATTCAAGCTCCTATAGTGAGCCCAAATATGAATCTAGGGAGCCGATTTGAACAAACTTTAATCAGATCCACCCTACAATGTTGCATGCCAAATATCAAAAGATTCTGCCTGCTGGATCTGGAGAAGAAGATTTTCAAAGAAATTTGCCTGAAATGCAGTAAGTTCAAATTTGGGCTCCTATACTGAGCCCAAATATAAACCCAGAGGGCCGATTTGAACAAACTTGAATCAGATCCACCCCACAATGTTGCATACCAAATATCAAAAGATTCTGCCTGCTGGATCTGGAGAAGAAGATTTTTTAAGAAATTTGCCTGAAATGCACTAAGTTCGAAATCGGGCTCCTATACGGAGCCCAAATATGAACCCAGGGGGCCGATTTGAACAAACTTGAATCAGATCCACCCTACAATGTTGCATACCAAATATCAAAAGATTCTGCCTGCTGGATCTGGAGAAGAAGATTTTTTAAGAAATTTGCATGAAATGCACTAAGTTCAAATTCGAGCTTCTATAGTGAGCCCAAATATGAATCTAGGAAGCCGATTTGAACAAACTTGAATCAGATCCACCCCACAATGTTGCATACCAAATATCAAAAGATTCTGCCTGCTGGATCTGGAGAAGAAGATTTTTTAAGAAATTTGCCTAAATGCACTAAGTTCGAAATCGGGCTTCTATACTGAGCCCAAATATGAACCCAGGGGGCCGATTTGAACAAACTTGAATCAGATCCACCCTACAATGTTGCATACCAAATATCAAAAGATTCTGCCTGCTGGATCTGGAGAAGAAGATTTTTTAAGAAATTTGCCTGAAATGCACTAAGTTCGAAATTGGGCTCCTATACTGAGCCCAAATATTAACCCAGGGATCCGATTTGAACAAACTTGAATCAGATCCACCCCACAATGTTGCTTACCCAATATTAGAAGATTCTGCCTGCTGGATCTGGAGAAGAAGATTTTTTAAGAAATTTGCCTGAAATGCACTAAGTTCGAATTCGGGCTTCTATAGTAAGCCCAAATATGAATCCAGGGGGCCGATTTGAACAAACTTGAATCAGATCTACCCCGCAACGTTGCATACCAAATATCAAAAGATTCTGCCTGCTGGATCTGGAGAAGAAGATTTTTGAAGAAATTTGCCTGAAATGCACTAAGTTCGAATTCAAGCTCCTATAGTGAGCCCAAATATGAATCTAGGGAGCCGATTTGAACAAACTTGAATCAGATCCACCCCACAATGTTGCATACCAAATATCAAAAGATTCTGCCTGCTGGATCTGGAGAAGAAGATTTTTTAAGAAATTTGCCTGAAATGCACTAAGTTCGAAATCGGGCTCCTATACTGAGCCCAAATATGAACCCAGGGGGCCGAGTTGAACAAACTTGAATCAGATCCACCCTACAATGTTGCATACCAAATATCAAAAGATTCTGCCTGCTGGATCTGGAGAAGAAGATTTTTTAACGTTTTTCCCATTGCCTACAGTGTTAAAAAGTGCCGACTCAGCACTTTTTCAAAGTCCCGAAACTGTACCCTATGATAAAACCGATGGCAATTTTTTTTTACCAATCCTTTCTGTTGGTCCTAAGGAAGCTGCACACCAAATAAAAATTCTCAGTGCCGTGCAGTTTTGGAGATATGGGCGTTTTAAATTTTTTCTATTTTTAGCTCCTGCGGTTCCCACGGGGCTGCAGGAAAATTTTTTTTTGCATAAATCAAGTACTCATGACCCAATAACCCCTCACATAAAATTTGGTTCAAATCAGCCTCTCGGTTTGGAAAATAGAAATTTTGGGCGGGGCAAAAAATTTTGCCCCCCCCATAACGACGCCAAGTATAGCCCCACAAACTTCTCTTGAACAAATCTGAGTCTACACCTCAAAAGGAAGCTGCACACCAAATATCAAGTCTCTGCTACTGCTGGTTCATGAGAAGAAGATTTACAAAGATTTTGGTGCCCCTTGGGGGCGTGGCACCACCCAAGAGGAGGGGCAACTTCATTTGAACAAATCTGAATTGGCATTAGGTAATAAACATTTAGCCAACATTTGAATAAAATTGGGCTAGTGGTTTAGGAGGAGAAGTCGATAATGTAAAGTTAACGCCGGACGGACGACGACGGACGACGGACGACGGACGCCGGACGACGGACGACGGACAGAAAGTGATTAGTAAAGCTCCCCTTGAGCTTCGCTCAGGTGAGCTAAAAATAAGCCAAAACTGGGTCAAGTGCAACCAACGCAGACCCAGTACGGGACGCTCTCTCCCAAGTAAAACTCCACGACTTCCGTTGCCAGTGCGCATATACCGTCTCTAAAGACTCATTCTTTTTGAATCCATCAACGTTAGAGTTATGTGATCAGCGGGGAGGAAAAATTCTTTACCCGTAAAGAAGACGGGAGGGCCTCCATGTAAACAATTGTGGTAGGTATAATAAGAAAGGAAATTTACTATAAAATTTAGATTTCTTATCAACCTACTCACAATTGTTTACTACAGGCTGAATAGACAATAGGCTGGAGGGAATCGCATAACCAACCCACACATAACCCCAGTGCACTGGAACCGTGAAGCAGAAGGAAGAGGTCCCGAGGCTTATCAACTATAACGTCGCAATCATTGGTAAAGGACAATGAAAGAAGACATATGGGCCAGTGTGACACACAGACAGAAAAAGGGCAGTAACAGTACAAGGCTGAAACTGTCCAAGAAGCCTAATGGCTATGGCAGACAACAGCCTGAGCAGAAGAAAGAGGACCCAGGGGAAAAAGGTCCTCCAACTGCTCCTGCAACTGGCGCAGATAAAAGGAGGAGAAACTAGAGGAATTTCTCCAGTAGGCTGCCTGCATAACATCCAACTTGACGGAGTTAGAATAAGCCCAAGAGGTGGATAGTGCCCGCACCTCGTGGGCAGAAATACTATTGGTAATACAATCGCCAGCTGCTAAACGACCGTAAGTCGTACGAATAGCAAGACAAATCCATCGAGAAATGGATTGAGGAGAGATCTTCTGTCGACCCGGAATAAGAGACAGAAAAAAACGTTTCCTGCCTTTCCGTATGAAACGTGTCCGATCGAGATAAATGCGAATAGCACGGACCGGACAGAGCAAAGGGCGATTACCCTCAACAGAAGGAAGAGCCCTGATAAAGATAGGAGGAGGAGTAGTATCTGGTAACTGATTCTTGGCCAAAAAAGAGCAATCAGTGGTAAAAGTAACAGTGTTGGGAGAGCTCCTAAAAAAAGGCCGGGTCAACCGAGAGGGCGTGAAGCTCACTAACCCATCTGGCCGAAGCAAATGCCATCAGAAAAGCCGTCTTATATGTGAGAAAATGCATATCCACCTGGGATAAAGGTTCGAACGGCACCCCCCCCCCTCCCCCCCAAGCAAAGCAGCACCCACGAAAGATTCCATCGTGGAGTAAGCTACAAAGTCCGAGGCCTTTTCAAAGAAAAGTGCCGAACAAGCTTGGAGAGGTGAGGATTAGTGCCGATTATATGCTTCCCTACATAAGAAAAAGTCTCTGAAAGCATGGACCTGTAACCCTTGATGGTAACAGGCTGGAGACCCCGAGAATCAAACAGATATACCAGAAACTCTGCAATCTGTGAAATCGAAGGATTTGCATAATCAACAGAGTGATCAGCACACCATCGACAGAAGACCTTCCATTTAGCTGCATAAGCTAAACCAGTGGAGTGCCTCCCTGAAGAAGAAATGCACTCCACTGCTCGTCTCGAAAAACCTCTACGGAGGAGACAGGACCTGACAAAAGATATGCGTGAAGGCACAATGAAGTCGGGTCGACGTGAAACCTCCTCGGGCGACCTTGACAAAGAAGGTCGCGACGTAGCGGGATACGTGCCGGAACCGCCGCCATCAGCGAGCAGAGCTGATTGATCCACTCCCGCTGAGGCGACAGGGGAGTGATCAGAATGATTTGACAACTGCAGGTTCAAATTTTGGCTAGAACCTGAGGCAGAATCGGAACCGGCAGGGAGCGGAGCTGATTGATCCACACCCGCTGAGGCGACAGGGGAGTGATCAGAATGATTTGACAACTGCAGGTTCAAATTTTGGCTAGAACCTGAGGCAGAATCGGAACCGGCAGGAAGGCGTAGCCGACTAGACCGTTCCAATCGAGTGACAGTGCATCCACGGCAAAAGCCAGAGGATCTGGACACGAGTCGCAAAGAGGTCGATGTGGGGACGTCCCCAGAGATCGCAAAGCGACTGGAACACTGCCCTATGGAGCATCCACTCGGTGGAAATAACCCTGCTCTGTCAGGACAGGGAGTCGGCTAGGACGTTCAGACAACCGGGAATGTGACGAACAACCACTCCAGCGTGAACATCCTGAGCGAGCAGTAGAAGATCCCGAGCTAATTCGTACATCGGAACCGAGTGCGTGCCGCCCTGGTTCCGAATGTAAGCAACCACTGTCGAATTGTCGGACAGCAGAAGGACCTGGCGATTCGACAGGTGAGGGATCCACTGCCTGAAACTCAGAAGAAGAGCAAGAAGCTCCTTCTGGTTGATGTGTAGAGCTGCTTGATCCTGGTCCCACATCCCGTGTAGGGAAAGACCGAGAGGATCCAACGTCGCATCCCATCCGAGATCGCTGGCATCTGCCGTCAGAACGTGATCGGACGTGGGTAAGTCCAATGGAACACCCTGCGTAATCCACTGAAAATCTGTCCAGGGAAGAAGGTGAGGATACAGAGATTCCGGAAACGGAAGCACCTGATCCAGAGAATCTACATTCGGCCTCCAACGACTGAGCAGAAAGTGTTGGAGAGGTCTGACACGCAGCCGACCTAGAGGAATGAGATCCGTCACCGAACCACAGAGACCGATCAGCCGGAGAAAACTCCGAGCGGTCGCGGACGTGGACTGGGATAGAGTCAGAGCAAAAGCTGAGAGAATCACAGCCTTGGCCTGGGGAACCGCTACCAAATTGAATTGGGTTTGGAAAGCCATCCCCAGATGACAAAACGACTGAGAAGGGACCAGGTCCGACTTCTCCTCGTTGACTCTGAATCCTAGCGACGTGAGCAAGCTCAACAGAGTGGCGACATCCGACTCCAGTAAGGCAGCATTGGAATGCTTCTGGAGGATATCGTCCAGATACGCCGAAGTAGTCACCCTGGACTGTGTGTGATGGAACGCTATCACATGCAACATCAGTCTGGTGAAGGCCCAAGGAGCCAGGTTGAGGCCGAAAGGCATGGACTTCTGTGACGCCCGATGCATCGGAACGTGGAAGTAAGCGTCTCGCAGGTCGATGCTGGCAGCAAAATCTCCCTGGTGAATTGATTGGCATACCGACCTGAAAGTTTCCATGCTGAACTTGGGAGCAATGATAGACTGGTTCAGGATACTCAGATCGATAACCGGTCGGAGTCGGCCGTCCTTCTTCAGCACCAAGAACAAGCGGGAATAGAAACCCACTGACTGAATGTTCTTGACGACCTCGATCGCCCCCTTTGCCAGGAGATTGCCAATCTCTGTGGACAAAAGTTCTCGACGTAAAACGTCTGAAGGAACTGTGGTTGGAAGAGGCACCCTTGACAGAGTGGGGTGCCGTCGGAAGGATATTCGCAGCCCGAACCGAACAACATCTAACACCCACGGATCGGATGTGATGGTGGCCCAATGGTCTGCGAACTCTGCTATCCTTCCTCCAACCTGGGACGAGTCGAGGTGAGGACCTTCATTTCGAGCCCCGACGAAGCCCGCGAGAGGAGAAACCACCTCCTCTACTAAATGAAGAATCCTGAGACTTCCCTCGATTCTGCCGACCTTTACCTTTACCCCTTGAGTAACAAGTAGAGGCGGCGGCAGAAGGACCAGCCTTTTGCTTCACACAGGAAGCAGAAGGGTACTCGTTAGGCTTGGAACGGCCCTTGCCTCCCCTAGAAGGCTGATCAAGCTGACGAAACAGCAGCTGATCTTTGGAATGACGTAGAACGTCATCCTGGACCGTCGACACGGAACCATGGAAAAGTTGTGGACCTACCAAAGAAGCAGATCGAAGAGCAGCACGCTGCTCCTTGGGAAGGGATCGTCCTGTGTCCAGCACAGCGTCCCTTCAAACTAATTCCAGATTAGCCGTGTTACAGGCATGCGTGTGAGTAAGATGCATAAGCGCCTTGGAAGCACACGCAAAGGAGCCTGTACCTCGTCAAACTTATCTGGAGGCAGATAAGCAGCCAAAGCTGAGACGACGTGATCTGAGAGAGAAACCATGCCAAGCATCTCTCTAGATAAGTCCAACGTGGACTCCAGAGTCGTCATTGGAATGACGGCAGACTTGGGCTTGGAAAGCCCGAGGAAAGTGGAGTCCTGATCCAGAACCGTCAAAGTCTGGCAGACCGACGGATTGGCGGAATCGTAGGAACGATAATGCACAGGAGGCAAAAAGGTGTCAACCCTGGTGAAGAATGAAGTCTTCAGAGCCTTGGAATTCAGCTTGGAGTCCAATGCTGAAAAAGCTTCGACCACCTGTACCGACTGGCACGGTCGAAGGCGCCCAGAAGCAGGTTGCTCCATAGGCTGTAGGCGCGCGACCAATGATCGCAGCCGGGCTGACACTGTCGGCTGGTTAGTAGGTTTGAGATCAGGCAGAAACCCAAACACAAAGTCAAGAGCTACCCCCAAGTCCGAAGACTGCTGGCCCTCGACATCAAGCATGGCGGACTCCTCCCTAGAGTCGGAAGACACATAGCCCATCGTGGGCAAACCAGCCGACGCCTTCCATGGTGTCGGAACACCAGGGGAATCAGAAACCGGCCTGTTTCCAATCCCGGGAGGTGGCGCCATAGGAGGCGCCTGGAAACCACTCGTTGCCTCACTGGAAGCAACAGGAAGGCTCTTTGATAGAACCTGAGTGAGTAAGGAGAGGGCCTCCCTAACCTCACTGCCCGTACTGGCCGGTTCGACAGGGGAGCGAACCGGCAAAGTGGCTTCACCTCTGACCCTCTTAACCAGCGAAGGGTCACGATCCTCCAAAACACCTGACGTAGGACGACGGGCGGCAGCCGAAACATCTGAAGGCAGACGTGTATAGGGGTACGAGGCACCCCGAGGATCAATATAGCGAGAACTCATAAGAGTCACCGCGGACCTCTGTGGGGCAGAAGGTCCAGGCTGCACAAAAGGCGTTGGTCCCCCAAAACTGGTCGTGTGGCCAGAATGAGTGGATGGAAACGCCACGGAGTTCATAGTGTCTCCACTAAGAACATCCAAATCCAAAGACACAACTGTGGTGCTCAACGGCGTAGAGACCACAGAGATGGGTTCGGCCGGCAGACTCTTCCAACTTCGCCGAGTTGAAGTCAGGGAAGGCTGAGGCCGATATCCCACATCTACAGTACCAGACATTCCTGCAGTCCCCTGCAGCAAAAAGCCGAGGCCGGCTGAAACTGACGACGAAGCAGACGGACCAGCAGTAGTAGTAGATACGTCGGGAGTCGTTGAGGCTGGTGGAATAGTGGAGAAAGCACACCTGCTCGGCTCCGAAGGAGGAGTCACAACCCTAGTGACAGTCTCAGGTGTCGACTGGAGGGGGACCGTAGTCCCGGAACCAGGCACCTCTTCACCAGAACACTCAACGGCTCCCGCAGTATCCATCACAGGAAAAGACTGCACATCCCCCATGGAGGAGGAATAACTCTCACCAGACAAGGTTGGCTCGGGAGCCCCCGAACGACCACGTTCTCCTTTCCCGTGGGAGCTGGAGGCACGGCCACGAGAACGACATGGTTAACTGAAGCCCAGAAAGTGGATGACCATGATCCACAGACACCACATGGCCGCTCGGCCGAACACCCATTACAGGAGGAACAAGACGAATGTAAATCGTCCACATGCTTTGGCAGCAGACACTGCCCACACGGAATTGTCCTGGGCATGATAGAGGTGAGAGGAGCAAAGAAGGTGAAATCAGAAAACAGAAAAACACCCCCAAAGAAGAGAGAAAGGTGACAGAAACAAAGACCCCAGACGGTCGACCGGGAACCACAAAACAGGATGACTACTCTCAAAAGAGAGAAGAAAAACTGTAGGCGTGGTACCCCGCTGACACCTAACTCTAACACAATTAGAAAATTTTGCAAATTAAGCATTAACAATAATTGCGAAAATTAAAAAGTCTGAACCGCATGGCACACGAAATTCAAGCGCGACTCGAGAGAGAAACAATTAAAATACATTATGGATATATAATATTGAAGAGAATATAAAGAAAACTGTTCCTGAGAATACAAAGGATACACTGATGCACTATGAATCAGGAATCATCAAACAACAAGCTGGATAAACACTGATAAGCTTGCAGAAACATCTTGACACGAAGCGGATGATAAAAAGAATGAGTCTTTAGAGACGGTATATGCGCACTGGCAATGGAAGTCGTGGAGTTGTACTTGGGAGAGAGCGTCCCGTACTGGGTCTGTGCCGGTTGCACTCGACCCAGTTTTGGCTCATTTTTTCTTGGTGCTTTTGCACCACTTTTCTTTCCCAAATTGCTTGGGAAAGACAAAAATAGAGAGTATTTTATCCGTGTTAGGGACTTCCACTGTAGTGCAAGCCTGTAATAAACAATTGTGAGTAGGTTGATAAGAAATGAATCTAGGGAGCCGATTTGAACAAACTTGAATCAGATCCACCCCACAATGTTGCATACCAAATATCAAAAGATTCTGCCTGCTGGAACTGGAGAAGAAGATTTTTGAAGAAATTTGCCTGAAATGCACTAAGTTCGAATTCGGGCTTCTATAGTGAGTCCAAATATGAATCCAGGGGGCCGATTTGAACGAACTTGAATCAGATCCACACCACAATGTTGCATACCAAATATCAAAAGATTCTGCCTGCTGGATCTGGAGAAGAAGATTTTTGAAGAAATTTGCCTGAAATGCACTAAGTTCGAATTCGAGCTTCTATAGTGAGCCCAAATATGAATCTAGGGAGCCAATTTGAACAAACTTGAATCAGATCCATTCCACAATGTTGCATACCAAATATCAAAAGATTCTGCCTGCTGGATCTGGAGAAGAAGATTTTTGAAGAAATTTACCTGAAATGCACTAAGTTCGAAATCGGGCTCCTATACTGAGCCCAAATATGAACCCAGGGGGCCAATTTTAACAAACTTGAATCAGATCCACCCTACAATGTTGCATACCAAATATCAAAAGATTCTGCCTGTTGGATCTGGAGAAGAAGATTTTTTAATCTTTTTCCCATTGCCTACAGTGTTAAAAAGTGCTGACTCAGCACTTTTTCAAAGTCCTGAAAAAAGTACCTTGTGATCAAACCGATACAGATTTTTTTAACCATTCTATTCTACTGGATAAAAGTAAGCTTTATACAAAATAAGAATTCTCTGTGCCGTGTAGTTTTGGAGATATGGCAGTTTTAAGGTTTTTCCTATTTTTAGCTCCCGAGGTTCCCACGGGGCAATGAGAAAATTTTTTTTGGCATCAATCAACTACTTATGACCCATTATCATCTCATATCAAATTGGGTTCAAATCGATCTCACGGTTCAGAAAATAGGAATTTTAGGCGTGGCCAAAATTTTTGCCCCTCCCATAATGAAGGCAAATAATGCCCGACAAACTTCTCTTGAACAAACTTGATTCTAAACCTCAAAAGGACTCTGTATACCACATATCAAGTCTCTGCTACTGGTGGTTCATCAAAAGAAGATTTTCAAAAAAATTGGCCATTTTTCCCCCACACCACTGCTCAATATGAGCCAAAACCTAATTTGGATAAAAATCAAAATGCCCCTATATAACCACTACTTACATGAAATTTAATTAAAATGTGGCCAGTGGTTTAGGAGAAAGAGGCTCAAACACCACCTTCACGCAGGACGACGGACGAAGAGTGATAAGAAAAGCTCACCCTCACTTTCAGTCAGGTGAGCTAAAAATTAACTAGATTTCTAACTTAAAGTCATATCCGAGTTTTAGATTTTCTGATGCAGTTCTGTCACATTCTCTTTCAGTTTTTCTGTGTTTTTCATTCCATTG
Source organism: Pictodentalium vernedei (assembly GCA_031216915.1). Classification (NCBI taxonomy): domain Eukaryota; kingdom Metazoa; phylum Mollusca; class Scaphopoda; order Dentaliida; family Dentaliidae; genus Pictodentalium; species Pictodentalium vernedei. The sequence continues at coordinate 416,782,440 of CM062295.1, forward strand.
CAAGTTTTTTTTTTTATCGTGGCTTCTACTGGTGTACATGTAGTCCTTTACGTTTTGACAATTCAATGAGTGATGAAGGGACATGCTCTTCTTTATCTCATTTAATTCTGTTTCTAATTTTCTGTAATCATCTTGGTGTTTTCAAGTCTAATAAAATTATTGATTAATTTAATTTTATCTTCTAGTTCTCTCTTGGTGTTTTTACAAGCTTTATATGTCGATGTGGACTGGACAGAAGTTGGTTTATTTATATGAACCACATGGACTTCCGGCCTCTTTGAGCTGTTTGGAACCCTGTGAAGCAAGTACAGCAGAAGTCAATGAAGTACATATCTGTTTTGAATAGGTGGTGGAAAAGTATCTTGGTAGGAAAGATTCAATTTTAACCAGACCGGTTTCGATAGTGTTTATCTATTCAGTGGTTTTTTGAACATGTAGATTACCAGACAATTTTTGTCTCTTATATACTGTTGGGGGCAGTTGTGTTATACGTCCCGCACCGATATATTTTCCGATTATTGCAAACATAATATCCATCTGTAGCGGATATTATTTACGTATTTATGTGTTCACCTTTCAATTTGACTGTATATATCCCTGGACGTGTGGATGCGTATTCGTCTCTCCCACGTTCTTAAACCTCTCTGTTTAAAGGAGGCAATCGACCGATATATTCATGTATGGACACCATTGCACTTTGCACGTGCATTGTAGATATTATGCGTGTATTACGTACCACGAGCTTGTAATTCGTTGTGTAGCTGTGCACTAATGTATGCATGTTGCCGAGGATAGTATCTATAAGCTTCCGTGCATAGGCGATTGTGCGTGTGCTGCATGTCTCTGGGTGTAAATGTTGATGCTGGCAAAGGTATGTGTGCCCATAAGCACGAGGGTACATGTATCTGTACTTGTGTGTGGGCAATCGTGTAGGTATATATATATATATAGTGACCGAGTTAGATTGCACTGGTGTAAATAGTCACGCCGATAAATGTATATGTCCCCACAAATACCAAGGTACGTCTATCTGCATGCCTGCTCAGACTGGGTAAATGATTGTGCCATTTGCTTATCTCGTGCCCCAAAACAAATGGGACTATTGATTACAGGCTCATTAAGTCAATTGTCCTTTGACATTTATACAGATTTGCTGCTACTATTCCTCAAACTCATTTGTCAATTCTGGGAATTACGACCTGTCGCGTAGAAGAGATATTTTTTATTCACTTCTCCACGCTTGTCCGACGAATTGGTACGTTGGAGGATAGTTTAGGAAAGGCCTTGAATCATCTGCACCCCACGAAAATGGATAGTCACAAGTTCTCATGTCCACACAACAATGAACTTAATTTCTACGCTGTTCACATCAGTCGTCTGGCATTTTCGCGTTTCGACATGCAGAGTTGGGGGTAATTTGTCATTGTCTCTCTAACATATTAAGTCGACCTACTCGTTAATCATATTATCATTCCCAGTTTGGGCAGGCATGGGATTGGGAGACCCATACCCAACTAAACGGCAAATGACGCGTTAGTGACCAAACCAAATTGTCATATATCGTTCCCTGAGTCCAAAGGCATTCTGTGTGCCAACAGACACATAGAGCGCGTTGGAATTCAGTGAAGGATATGGGCGCAAGAAACAAACAAACAAAAGGTGACCAAACTAAATTGTCACATCTCGTCCCCTGAGTCCAAAATGCGTTCTGTGTGCCAGTGGGCACACAGAGCACATTGGGGGTCAGCGAGGGATATGTGCGCAAGACACAAAACAAACAAAAAACAAAAAAAAAGAAAAAAAAAAAGCAAACAACAAAAATAAAACCCCCATAAAAAAAAACCAATGATAGTAATTATTTGGGCCTCGGTAGCAACAGCGAATGCATGGGGTTATTATTGTGATGCCTACCCTCCTATGTTTCCAACCCTTTCTACAAATAACGCACGATGATCATGGTACTCATTTTCTTATCAAGCAAACTGACGAAGTTTAGGTTGAATAACTGTGGAAACGAAGTTCTCTGTGAAAGATATTCATCTTACTGTCACTAGAAACACATAGCCGTTAAACTTCCACAAGCCAAATTTTAAGTGTGTCATGTCTGCTTACTATGATTAGTCCAGTTATCTCCTCTTGATCAAATTCCCGTTGCATGGACACTGCCAATGGATCGAGTCGTAGGGTGGGGCACGGCTCATTAACCACAACTGTGCCATCCTTACTACCCTCCTTAATTTTCGTCTTTTTTCGACCATTATCCCCCCCCCCCCATCTCTCTCTATCCTTTCTATCCTTCTCTCTCTATTTCATGCTTGAACTCTGTGACTTACTTCTCGCCCGTCTCTCTCATCCTCCAACCCAGGGAGCGTGAATTCGTAGGGATTGGTCACACTTTTTTGCCCCGATTAGTGACCAGTCACTTCTTGTAAGCATGTAATTCCCTTCTTCATGCGCCTTAGAAACCACATGATTTTTATCTTTCTTCAAAGATAGGTTGTGTTGCCCAATTTCCATGGGTTGTGTTGCCCAACAGCTTATATACATATGTGGGTGTATGTGTGTATGTGTGTGTATGTATGTATGTGTGTGTGTGTATGTATATATGTGTACGTACGTATATGTATACATGTATATGTGTTATGTATGTATATATACGTGGTTGCTAGGGGGCCTACCACCTCTTAATGACTCGTGCCCCTGAACCCATCATGCATATGGGTTACAAGAATGTTTGGAGGTGAGCTTGTTTCGGCTAATCCTGAGATGCCCCTTCGAATATGAATGATATGAACCACCATCATTTGCTGTTGTGACTGGGGTCCATAGTAAGCTAATGCTACCGAATATAATGCAAAATGCGCCGTTTGGACAGTGTTTACATCCTAAAAGCGACAGGTTCACTGCACTGATGCTAAATGGTTGCTGGGCCTTACACCCAAAAGTATTGATGCCAATAAATAGCATCCTATTTGTTTTTATAATATGCTCAGTTTTATCAGTTCTCACTCAATACACTTCTATTTCTTCCTGTCTCTCTCACATAGCGCCCTTTCACTGTCAACAGAAGTCTCCAGAAGCCTCATGTGTACCGAAGGAAACAGTGGTATCACCATGGCCGTCAGGTGATGTGGTTGATGTCAACAGTGTACCATGTGACCCACTCCTATTGATGATTATTATAGTTTCGGTCTTCTGTAATGGGTGACATAAATATTTACATAATGAGAGTGGGTCTCTTCACTGTTCGTGCGCGTAGCGGTGCACCGGGAAAACGCAGACTTGATATGTCATGCCTTATACTTGTTAACCTAGTACTTCGGTTCAGTTGCATGGGAGTAACCCTAATGCTATCTCTGATGCTTGTCGAATCAACATTCAAAGAAGTTCTATCCAAAACACAAAAATAGCCGTCTGAAATATGCGTGTTCGAACTGACATTCTGGCTTAAAGTCCCACATTACAATTAATACACCAAATGCGACCTTACCAGACGGTGCATCTCTACATAACTTACGCAGTCTAACTACGATTGTGCTCCTTATGTTGCAAATATTATGTCTTATGTTTACATGTGCTTTAATGTTGTTAATTCTCTCCGGTGATATTGAAGTAAACTCTGGACCTTCAAGTGAGATTAGTACAATCGATAATACTTCATCAACAGGAACGCGGATTTGTCACTTGAATATCCAAAGCCTAAGGCCTAAACTCGATATATTGCAATGTCAAATGTCTGCACATGATATATGTGCTCTTACCGAAACATGGTTAGGATCTTCTGATAACAATTGTGATATCCATCTAAATGGGTTTCAAGAGGTTTCAAGAGGTACTGCGGAAAGATCGTCCAACAAGGGGAGGCAGTGTTGCGGTTTAGATTAAGATTGGCATACCATTCAAACCAAGACCAGATCTCAGACTGGCTGCGCTTGAATGCTTATGGGTCGAAATATATACTCCCAGTGGCTCGTTTCTACTTGGTATCTTCTACCAACCTCCGAATAGTGATAATGAAGTCTGGGAAATGATCTCTGCCTCTATTGAGAAAGCTAAAGACTCTGGAATCTCGGACCTCATTATTACTGGTGATTTTAACGATAATCTACTCTCTCATATTCCAGTTATGTCAGCTGCAACAATCCCTACTGTCCTGATTGCACTTCGTAAACTTCGTAAATTGTCAAAGTCGTGGTCCGCGTCTAAATCTGGAATCCTCGTCTTGTGCAACCTGTCGCGCTTCCTCCTTACAGTGGTGCTATGTAAAATACTATATGGATATAAGTATGAACTTGCAAATAAAAGTCTACACAAATAAATCAATAACATTCGTCATCCTACGATGATGATGCAGCTAACGTAGACACCACACCCAAACATCATGACCAACCTCCTTGTCGCAGTCTAAACGATACGAACTTCACGATGGGACTTGTTGCCGCCCTCATGTGTTATGATAAGTAGTGGAGGGAGTCCTATAGGCAGGTTGCTTCTTGCCTACCTTGAATCACCGTCTTTCCGCTGGCGAAAATGAAACACTAATACTCTAATATCAGAAAAGTAATGATTCGAACGTCATTCTCCATCATGTGTCACATAATTGGCTCTCTGTTCATTCTTTCAGTCACAGTCTGTTTGCAATCACCCCATCTTCTTCCAGGGGGTGGCAGGTAGACAGCCAATCTGGCTATGCCACTTCCTACGGTATACTTCACATTACATTTGTGCAATATGTTTATTTGTAACCATTTTACATGTATGTGTACCGTGAATAAAGAATCTGAATCTGAATCTGAATCTGAGAAGGGGAAAATTTAGTGACGTTGCTGACTTTTTTAACCTTAAACAGGTTGTATCAGAACCAACGTTTTTCACGGAGACGTCAGCGACATTGCTCGACCTGATTGCAGTTAGCGATTCCATCAATGTGCTGCTATCAACTGAGGTAGCCGATCCATTTTTACCAGATTTAACCAGGTATCACTGTCCTGTGTGTGTTGCGGTTGACTTTAGGAAAATGACTGTAAGGAGTTTCAAACGTCGGGTATGGTTATATAACGAGGGCGATTATAATGCATTGGTAAACAATGACTGGGATACCGTTTTCTCACATACAAACGTAGATAATATGGTTAACAAGTTTACTTCCACCATTCTTGAATTAGCTTCTAAGTTTATTCCCAATAAAATCACAACAATTAGGAGAAACGACCCAAAGTGGATGCACAACGAAGTTAGGCATCTGATTCGCCAACGAAAACACCTTTACCGTACTGCCAAGTCGAAAGGTCGACCCGAGGCTTGGGAGAAATATAGTTCCAAAAGAAATCAAGTTGTTTCAGCCATAAGAAATGCAAAAAACAATTACTATAACAGAATCCAGGCCACTCTAGATAGCCCTGATACTAATTCTTCCCTGTGGTGGAAGACACTCAAGATGTTTTTAGGGAACAGGAAAACTGAAATTCCAAATATTAATTACCGGGATAGGATAATTTGTTCTGACAAAGACAAGGCGGAAGCGTTTAACGAATATTTTTGTAGCATAGCAACTATTCACGATAGTCACGCGTGCCTTCCATCGATGCCATTTCCAGAAAGTCCAAAACTCAGAACTATAAAACTTGACCAACATGATGTGCGCTCCGCACAGAAGTTACTGAAAGTATTGAAGGCAACAGGTCCGGACCTAATCAGTCCGCGTCTTCTCAAAGAGTGTTCCACCTCCTTAGACCAGCCTCTTGCCACCCTTTTCAATATCTCAATGAACCACCCCAAATTTTCTGAACTGTGGAAGAAGGCAAACGTAATACCGGTTCCTAAAAAAGACACCGCAAATCTTTTATCAAACTATCGACCGATCTCACTGCTGAGATGTCTCGGAAAAGTGTTCGGACGGTGTATCTTCAAAAAACTGTGGTCCTTTTTAGACGAAAATAAAATAGTAAGTCCATTTCACTCCGGGTTTACTCCATGTGACTCAACTGTACTGCAGCTTACGGATATCTATGACACATTTAGCCAAGCACTTGAAGAAGATAAAGATGTGAGGGTGGTATTTTGCGACGTCAGTAAAGCCTTTGACAAAGTCTGGCACTAAGGTCTAATCTTCAAACTTGAAAAAATTGGAGTAACCGGCGAACTTCTTTGCATCATATCTTTGTGATCGGATGCAAAGAGCGGTGGTCAACTCCGAGGAGTCCTCTTGGAAACCTGTGACGTCGGGGGTTTCGAAAGGATCTATTCTTGGCCCACTGTTGTTTCTTATTTATATTAACGATATAACCCTAGGTCTAACCAGCAGTATTCGTCTTTTTGCAGACGACACAACCTTATATTTAATAATTGAAAACCCTGACCAGGCTGCTGTTATTTTGAATAATGATCTTACTACAATCGAAAACTGGGCACATACGTGGCTGGTAGAATTCAATCCCATTAAAACCGAAACTATGACAATTTCACGCCGAACAGATCCCGCACAGCAGACACCCCTTGTAATGGCAAATGTTCCCATTAAATAAGTAATGCAGCACAAGCATTTGGGTGTCATTCTCAATTCAAACTGTTTGTGGGATGACCATATAAAACATATTTCCTCAAAAGCATGGACACGTCTGGATCTTATGAGACGAAATAAATTTACCTTAGACCGGAAAATTCTCGAGAAGATATACTTTGTTTTTGTTGGGCCCTTGTTGGAATATGCAGACATGGTTTGGGATAACTGCAACGAAACAAATCTGACAACTCTTGAACGAATCCAAATTGCGAGTGCTCGTATTGCTACAGGTGCAACTTTAAGTGCGAGCAAGGCATCACTCTACCTTGAAACTGGGTAGGAGACGTTACAAGCAAGAAGGCAGAAGCACAAATTAATACAGTCCTTCAAAATGTACCATAACATTTCCCCGCCATATATTTCCTGTTTAGTCCCACCCCCTATTTCGATAACCCAGAATTTCGAACTTCGAACCGCAACTAACCTACGAGTTCCTTATTGCCGAACCACATGCTACCAAAGATATTTTGTCCCATCCACAACGAATTCTTGGAACAAAATTCCACCTAACGTTAGAGAAAATTGCTCTCTTGCAGAATTTCGAAAATACTTAAACCATAACCTTGTTCGTCTCCCAGCCTACTTTGTCAAATCAATGTCCCGTAAAGCTCAAGTATACCACTGCAGGTTACGACTTCGATGTAGTCATCTCAATGAGCATCTTTTTGTTAACCACCTGGCAGTGTCACCGAATTGCTCATGCGGTGAATGTGAGACAACAGAACACTTTTTATAAAAATGCCCAAATTATGACCGTATACGAAGTGAGACCCTAGGGCTACTTCCCAATCAAACTGACTGCAATACATTACTGTATGGATCCGAATTTTACACTCATGACGAAAACCATTTAGTTTTTAAAACAGTTCATAAGTATATTCTTAGTTCTGCGAGATTTAGTTAACTACTTTGGGTGACCCTCAGATCATAGTGAATAGTTAGTTTGGTGCTACTATTATAACCCTATGAATATATTTCTGGAAAAGAATAATAATACAGATTGAATGCATATTCATACACGCATTATGCAACCCAACAACCGTCCTCTGCTTTGCCTCATAGTTGCTGTGCGTTCCACCTGGTGTTCATTCCTAATGTCTTGGTGCTAGGACACATCGCACCTATACCACATCACTGTGACCGGGCGGAGGCCACTGTTGACTGGTGGAGATTTCTTCCTATCTTCCTACTGTGCCTTTTACTAACAAAAACTCAAGTCACTCGAATTATCGGACAGCCTCTATGTTTGGACTCCCACTTGCAAGCATAAAGCAATAAAGTGCATCTCGCATCTGGGAATAATACATGGTCCGTCCCCGAAGGTTGTCGCTAATGATCGATGAAAGTATAATTCGTCGCCGGAGAGTTAAGTGTTGTATGTACCACTGGGACATGGAACGCATTGGTATCCGGGCGCCGAAATCAACTGTGAAAATCCACCAAAATATGTTCAGAATTATTGTACCACGATAAACTAACTCCCGGTCATTTCCCCCACAAGAGTATATGTTCTTATGATAGTCTAACAACGTTAAAATTTAGAATTCGCTTGTTACAGTATCAAGGTACAAACATGGAGGTGGTTCGGTTCGGACTAGGCGCTCCTTACTCTTTCTCTTCCTAAGAACTGTACTTCTATCTTCTTACTCTATATCAGTTAGGGAAATCTAACCAATTTGTATCTTTTTATAGTATTTTCTATTTTTCTTTATTAGCGAATTATTTGTGTCAACAGGTATCTTATTGTACACATTCTTGATAGAAGGAATTGGTCTCACTGTCTTCTCATTTGCTACCTGTTAAAATTACTATGAGTGGAAACGACCACAGATAAGCTAACAGCTTACTGTCGAATCCACACCCAATGATAATGTAAGCTATGTATTACCATGGAAATTCTTTTGAAATAAATACTGTTTAAACTAAATATTTTTTTTAAAAATTATTTTTTTCCACTTTCAGAAAGAAGGGCGATCGGAATGGGCACAAAGTGTGCGTTGGGGATGCTGTTGCAGTTAACAGATGGTGTAAGTGACAGAATATGTGTTCCGAATGTGAGAAAGAAATAAAATAAAGACGAAAATAACTGTGTTTTGTTATTTATACATTCCAAATGTCAGTAGTACAGTCCTTGAGTGGTGACTGGCGGTACTGTAGCCAGTTGAACAGGCTACTTTCTGGTCATGTGAACACTACCAACAAATTTACGGCATCTGCATGGGGACTACAGTCACCCCCATGTACGGCAACATTTTCATGGGCGAATTAGAGCTCAAAATGCTCAGACAAGCACTGACCCAGCCTCACACATATTATAGATACATAGACGATATCTTCATTATTTGGTCTAAAGGCACAAGACATGTTAGTCCCAATAATACTAAAGCTCTCGGGAAACCCGGAAACTGAGTGCAACACACATATCAGAAAACAAAGGGAAAAACATTGGATATACATATTGCACTCATTGCAGCCCTTTGTCCTCAACACTCTCGACTTAGGTCACCCTATACATATTTGTTTGTTTATGGAAAGACCCAAGTTGTAGAACTGGCTGGAATTTTAAAACCCAATTTGCGGTTGTGTTTATGAATGAATGAATGAACTGTTTATTCAACAAATATGACAAGTTACATCACTAATAAATACAAAGTGATATAGTTGTTGCATTTGTACCACTGTTGATAGGATAAAACATTATTAAGTGAAATATTAATATCAACAGTATAGTGGTAAAAAAAAATTTGTTGACGGGAGATGCTAAACGTGTAAACTTATATGGAAACATCCCCCGGAGATTATATTTAAAATTGCTTTATAGTATATTTAATTGTTCTGATTTTATTTTAGTTTTATCACTTAAGATGAGAAGTAGTATCGCATCAATTTATGTCAGATATTGGGAAAAGGATACTGGAAAAAGGAATTTTACATATGTACATGTACATGTATGTTTATTATTTTCTTTTTATTTCTTGTAAAGATGTGTTTTTTATATTGATATGTGCATATTTGAATAAATTTTATTGTCTTGATGCTGTTGATTTCTTGTTTTCTTGAAAACAACATGACAGTGTCATGTCTCACTGTACCCATTTAACAGTTCCACTTTGCATAATTTTTTGAACACATAAATATTGGTGCAATGCTTTAGTTCATGATGTAATGAATTCCATAACTTAACTCCTACAATACTAGTGTGGAATGATTTTTTATTTGTCCTTCTGTACTTCACAGTGAAGTTTTCTCTCTGGCGTGTTGCATAAAGATGGGAATTCTGAACAGTTCCGTAGTATAAGAGTTGATTTTCAGATAACATTTCATGCTTAGCTTTGTGCATGACCACTAGAGTGTTAAGCTTAATCATGTCATCAAGTTTTTAAGTTTTATATTTCCAAAATATTGGGCTGCTGTGACTCCGGTAATCAGCTTCATCGATTATTCATACCGCTTTCTTTTGAAGTATTGCAAACTGGAGTATCTTATTAAGATAGTTGTTTCCCCAAATTTCACAACAATAATTTAGATATGGGGCAATAAGACTTTGGTATAAGGATAGAAGGGCAGGTTTATTTATTAGGTTTTTGACTCTATACATTATGACTATATTTTTTGTTATTTCGGCTTTTATACATTTCAAGTGCTCACCCCACTGCAGGTTGTTGTCTATATAATAAACACCCAGGAATTTTGTAACATACATGTACACTTGTTCAATTTCAAATCCATTTACATTAAAGCTTAAGTTTTCATTTGTTCTTTTGTTTCCAAATATGATAAATTTAAAGTAATTTGTATATTTTTTATACTTACCAATGGCCCAGACTAGCTGGTGCAAACTCAAAAGTTATCAAGGGCCAAACACAAATTATGAACCCCCCAATCCCCAAAATTTGCTTGCAAAAACCGAAAATTAAAACTCCAATCTGGTCCTCCATACGTTTACCATCCGTGCATGCGCAGCCGTCAGGAAGTGACTGGAATTGGCCAACATCATTCTTTGTAGAAGAGCATACTACATAATAACTCAGCGGGGAGGTATGAGTGCCCACTCATGGGAGGGCCATACTCGTCTGGGCCATTGGTAAGTATAAAAAATATACAAATGACTTTAAATTTATCATAGTTTTATACTACACTACTGAAAGTTTGCTAAGCACCAAATATTTGACACATTATTGTAAAATTTGCTTGTGACATATTTGCGATATTTTTGGTGGATATGATTGAGGAATGTATTGAGATGGTCCCCAGTGTTTTCATTAGCTCTCTGGACAGGCAGACTTTTCGTGACAGTCCGGTCTGAAAATAAGCCGTCTGACATTTGCAAAATCAGGTCCTCAGAGGGTGAATTTGATGATGCAATCCCATAAAGTGGGCTAATTTATCCTCTGGGTACCTCTTTGTTTAGTTTTGAGACCCTGATTCAGATTGAGGTTCACAGAGGGTAAATTTAGTGATGCTACCCTGCTGTGCCTCGATTTCTTAAAAACTCACAAAGCTAAATTAGATCTTGGTAATAACAACTGAATTAAACAATATAAATATTGAAAGTTCATTAGGGAAAGTAATTGGACATATTAATGTACCACCCAAGCAAGAAATTATAATTCCAGTAAAAATAAATAAACTGAATCAACTCAATGGTAAGTTTGGTTTAATGGAACCGATTTCTTCTCTGCCAACCAAATTTAAATTAATGGGAGCCAAATGTGTTGTCAAAATAGATAACAGTAAATCAGCTTATAGATTGCTAAACCCTACAAATAGCAATATGCATTTAAAGCACAATGAACCAATTGCTCATATAGAGACATTATCGTCAAATTTCTTTCTTGGAAAGTTGTCAGATGATAATAAAGTTTCTGTAAATACTATGAACTCTGGTCTTTCGACCTTAAAGTCAAATTGTGACTTTAAAAATACTGCAAATGAATTGGACTTTAATTTCGAAAAATCCAATTTGACAGAAATTCAAAAGAAAAGACTTTTGTCATTTTGGGTTCAACACCGAGATGTTTTTGCAACGAATATGTCCGAATTAGGGTCAACACATTTGTGCCACCATACAATCGACACAGGTGATGCACCGCCTGTTAGGAGACCATTTTACAGAACAAACCCATCTACTAAATTAGCGCTGGAGAAAATGATAACAGAGTTGGAAAACAATGATATTATTGAGAAATCTGACACACAGTGGACCAGCCCTGTTATCATGGTGAGAAAGAAAAATGGCGAGTTTAGGTTCGCAATTGATTATCAACAACTAAACAAGGCGACAAAGCCAATAAACTCTCCACTACCTCGTTTTGATGATATTATTGGCACAATTGGACAGTCAAAGGCTGAATTTTTTTTGGTGTTAGATTTGGCTTCAGGATTTTATCAGATACCCCTTGACCCAAGTACGAAGCATAAATCTGGTTTTATAATGCACCAAGGTGTGTACCAATTTAAGAAACTACCTTTCGGAATGATGAATGCAATGGTATTTGGCAGTGTAATGACGGAAGTTTTGCGAAATTTACAATGGGACATTGTCATCGTTTATATAGACGACATAGTAATATCCAGCAAAACTTTTGAAGAGCACCTAAAGTTGATCTTTGAGAGGTTGCGAAATGCAAATCTTTGGCTCCAGCCAAAGAAATGTCATTTTGCTGCACAGGAAGTAGAATATTTGGGGCATATCTTTTCAAAAAAGGGCATATCTGTAAATCCTGCTAAAATGGATGCTGTAAAATCATTTCCAACACCGAAAAATCAGCGTGATGTGAGAGCATTTGCTGGCTTATGCAACTATTATAGGAAATATGTCAAAGGCTTTGCTGAAATTGCCTATCCATTAAATGAGCTTTTGAAGAAAGATGTTAAATTTCAGTGGTCAGATGAATGTGAATTTGCCTTCAATAATTTGAAAGAAAAGTTAATTTCGTCACCAATTCTTGTTTTTCCTGATTTTTCAAAAGAATTCATTCTCCACACAGATGCATCGGTTCGGTCTATTAGCTATATTTTAGGCCAAAGGGATGCCTCTGGTAAAGAATGTGTAGTAGCTTATGGTGGCAGAGCTTTGAGAAAGGAAGAGAAAAAGTGGGGAATATCGGACTTAGAAGGATTAGCTTTAGTCGAGGGCATAAAGCATTATCACCTATATTTAGCAGATAAGAAATTCACTGTTTATACTGATCACAGTGCTTTAAAGGTAATTGAAAACAGTAAAGGTAGCCGGGGCAGATTGGCAAGGTGGTCAATATTGCTTCAGGGCTATAATTATAGTGTTGTGCATAAGCCAGGTAAATTTCACACCAATGCTGATGGTTTGTCACATAGAGATTATGAGTTAACCCCAGAACTAGCATCCAATTCAGAAATTATCACACATGCAGCTGACATTCAAGTTATTAACAAATGTTCCAAAACAAATGATAATTTGGGGCAAATTGAATATATTTTACAATGGCCTGAGAACATACCTGAAGCCAAACTCAATGTAAACCGTACAGTTCTTAATAGCCTAGCAGTTGCTGAAAGTAATTATGTTAAACTTGACCCACTGGTTAATATTAAAGAACTACTATCAATATTGATGATTTAAGATCTAGGCAGCTTGAGTATTACAGTTGAAGCCAGCGATTATATTATAGACAATGGGATATTATATCACCTATATTATCCCAGAGGAAAAGGACATAAACTGGACCGACTGATAAAGCAATTAGTAGTGCCACATTCTTTGAGAAATGATTTATTATTGTCCTACCATGATGCGCTTACAGGAGGGCATCAAGGATTAGAAAGGACATACCATGCACTACGCTTGAAATATTTTTGGCCATCTATGCATAATATTGAATATTATGTTAAAACATGCGAGTCATGTTAATGGTCAAAATGAAATTTTCATGCTAGACCAGCACCACTTAGTCCACTACCAGCTGACGATGTATTTTCACGCCTACATTTAGATTTTTTAGATCCGTTTAAAGAAAGTCCTGGTGGCTATAAATATGTACTGTTATTAGTCGATTCTTTCTCTAAATGGCCAGAGGCCATTCTAAAACACATCAGTTAGTAAAATCACTTATACATGCTGATAGATTAAAATTGTATAGGGACCCTGCTACTCGCCTTACTAATCCACCACCAAGATTACAGGATTATCAAGGCGAGTGCAGTCCTGAAGAGTTACAAAATGACTCTTCTGCTCAAAATCAGACACAACCATATTCACACGTAAATGATAGTGAAAATAATGACAGCAGTCAAGGCATGTTACCTCAAAACATACCTGGATCTAATTCAGATGTGCCTGCTTTAGGTTCCCAACCACAACCTAAAAATGCAAACACTAAAATCTGGTATGAAATATCCAAGCTGTTAAAACCATCAAGCCATAATGGAAAAAAGAGTTATTTTGTTCAGTGGAAAGACGAAATACCAAATTCATGGGAATATGAGGAAAATATTCCGCCAATTATAATTAAAGAGTTTCACAAAACGTTGAAGGGTACTAAACGTAAGAGAAAGGCTAATTTGAAGTAAATTTAGTCAGAGGAAGAGGTGGAGAAAGTACAAACTGTGGGCCCTACACTGGTGCTAATGGCCTAAGTACAGGACCCCAGGATGCATTCCACCCTTCTTAACAAAATAATAATAATAATAAAATAAAATTAAAAATTTTATGGTTAAATTTCATTTGATACATGTCTTTGCTATTATATTGTGTAAATGGGATAAAACCTAAAAATGAATATTTTGTAAATTTCTGGAAAGTAATCAAAATTGCCACCAACCCTATTTGGCATTTTATATTTATTTATATATTTTACCCTAGAATGAAAATGGATGTTTGAGTCTGTGTGTGTTGTGGTGTAAGCTTGTGGTCCATAGAATTTGACAAGATTTTATTTTATGGTTGCTTCCAAATGTCCATAATAGAATTCCGCTTCAAAGTACAGTATTGAAAGATTGACATAATTAATTACCTATTTACATGAGTTAATATTGCGATGAGAGAATGATTTGTATTGTTTTTAGTCCCCAAAGTTGTGATAGCTTGAGCTTAAACAACAAAGCCGAAATAAATTCAAAACATATCTATTCTCAAAACCCAATTTACTCAAAAATGTCAATTGCACGATACACTGTAAGGAAGAGAAATTATTTTTTGTTTCTCATTTGTATTGTGTTAGTAGAAACTGTTAAGATGTAAATAGTGCACATAGTTTAATTTTTGTTCACTTTAACCCAAAGCAAACCAAGTTAAATCAGTTCTTTCATATATATATACATATACAGGGTCTGACATAAGCCGTATGGAGGAGGTTACGTGTTTCTATAAACTCGGGACCTATTATTAGGTTACGAGAGGAAACTGATTACCTTAATAATTTACCTTATATCTACACTACTGAAACCTACAGGTGACGGTATGCTAGGCACAACCGTAACCTATTTTAAGGTTACAGTGTATGAAGCTTATATCAGCCCCTGCATATATATGCCTTGTTATGTGGTTTTAGAGAATTTATTTTATACCAATAATTCAACTTTCACATTAAAGTTTGTATTTTTGCCTATCGATCCTAGTGAGTATTTGACTTGTTTCAACACCAAACACACCTGTAACTCCTATTTACCAGTTTGCATTTTGCATGTACATTTCGAAGTGATTATACTTGCCATATATCACATGTTGACAATTGCTGACCCATTATTTATAAAACAAATATCAAAGCCATAAAGTTCTATATATTTTTCCATTTCATATTTTATAGTGAATTACCAGGCTCCGTAATTGTTGGATGTTTTTTCTGGATAAACTTAGCCAAGTCTATACTTATCTGAGTGAGATATTTCACTCAAATTTCCTATTAGTAAAAAAAAAAAAAAATTTAAAGTTCAAAGTTGCTGAAATAAATTTCATAAAGAAGAGAATTTACCTGCAAATCTTTAGACCTACAGCAATAAAAAATATTTCCATAATTTTACAAGAAGAATGCCTTCCAGGCCATTTTCTTCTGAATTTATGGTAATAATTTGCATATCTATGATTTCAAGTGCAATCTTCCATATTTGGTCAAGATCCTGCTTCCCAAAATTTTGTTTTTGGTGTTTCAGCAAATTTTACTGTCATGTATTCTCACGTCTGGATCTATAAAAAGTTAAATGTTTAACTAGCAAGTGTTTTCTAGTATACTGCCATTGTTATAAATTTACAGTTAGTTACAAAATATTTTCTTTTTATGCAAGTTTGATGGAGCAAACTTAAGTGCCCATGGGGATAGTATAACAAGTCAAAAAAATATATTTATAATAATTACAATATTTGTAATGTTCTCTCCTAAGAATTAAAGGTATTTTATAGTTAAATTATCTGGTTGTCCAACACATTTTAATCACCGCGACAAATCAGCGGCCGGCCGAAGTGTTAGAGATATCAGATCCTAATCCCCTAAACAAATACAAGTGTAAAATTAATTTAGTTGTATTTCACACCTACTGCTGTTAACAGCTAGCCAACATCCACTGTTTAAGAAATTTGAGACACCTTCTTAAGTCTTTATTTGTTAGTAAATTTTCACAACAGAGATAATAACAATTTACAACACATGTGACAAGACAAATTGACACCTTTCACCCATTCCACCTTCTAAACAAAGAAAGTGTTTTTAATTGGCCAATAGCCTCAACCCAATTAGCCAATTGATTCCACAGAATTTGGGATGGGTGGACCTATGGACTTTGGATGTTGTTGGCAGCTTGGAGATTTTAGGGTTTTTTGATGAGTTTGAATTTGGCCAGCAATGTGAAAAGATCAGCATTTATGTAGCAGTACCAGTTTGTGTAAATAGACGTGTAAATAAATATGTGATAAGATAGACTTCAATAAATGTATATAGTGTAAATAGACTTTTTCCTTCAACCAGCACAAACCATACTGTGATACGAGTAAGATGGCATGGTGGTGGTAGAGACATGGCAACATCTGCAGCTGAAGACCGGTTTTTGATCATTCAGGCCCATAGGAACTGCTTTGCCACAGCAACCCAGCTTCGCAGTGACCTTCAGAATGCATCCGGGGTAAATGTTTCGACACAGACTATCTGGGCAAGGTTGCACGATGTGGTCTCCGATCGAGAAGACCATGTATTCGCATTCCGCTGTCCCAGAATCACGATATGAATGGGCCATAGGCCACGTTGGATGGACCAGAGAAGATTGGCGACCTGTCCTTTTACAGATGAGTCAAGGTACTGCCTAGACCACACAGATAGGCATTCTAGGGTATGGAGAAGACCAGGAGAGTGATTCCATGCAGCCAACATTGCTGAGCATGCTCGCCATGGTGGAGGGTCAATCATGGTCTGGGACAGCATCAGCAGGGATGGATACAGAGCTCTGTGTCCTTGAACGTGGTACATTGACTGCACAATGGTATATTTTCTGAGATCCTGGATGTACACGTCAGATTGTATGCAGGTGCAGTGGGTGATAGATTCATTCTGATGGACAATAATGCCCATCCTCATGCTGCCCATGCAGTCAGGGAGTACCGACAGAGGGAGGGGATTGAGCGTCTGGACTGGTCAGCAAGATCCCCTGACCTCAATCCAATCGAACATGTCTGGAATGAGTTGCAGCTTGCAATTTCAACTCGCCCAGTCCAGCCAAGAAGTGTCCAAGAGCTTGGTGTCATGCTAGTCCAAGAATGGAACAACATCCCACAAAGGATCACAAGGAACCCGATTGGGAGCATGAGAAGGCATTGTCAAGCTGTAATTAACAGTAATGGGTCTCATACTCGATATTGGACCCATATCAGTTCGCTCCGTCAATTTTTTGGCAAATTGAAAAATTTCTTCTTTTACCAATAATATCCATTTTCCATGGTTATCGTATTCAAAAGCTAAAAAATAATGTCAAACACAAATAAAATCTTAATTTCTGTACTTCCATCATTAAAGATATAATTAAATAAAAAATATATCTACTTTTCATTACAATATTTCAACTAAAACGTAAAACAGGTAGTTGGAT
Source organism: Pictodentalium vernedei (assembly GCA_031216915.1). Classification (NCBI taxonomy): domain Eukaryota; kingdom Metazoa; phylum Mollusca; class Scaphopoda; order Dentaliida; family Dentaliidae; genus Pictodentalium; species Pictodentalium vernedei. Next base: position 416,800,048 of record CM062295.1, read on the forward strand.
ATACTTGGTGCTTAGCAACCTTTGAGTAGTATATAAACAATGGCCCAGACTAGCTGAATCATAAAAAAGGCGGAGGGCCTAGGACTTCAGAATTAGTAGATCAACATAGTTCCCAAGCCTACAATCCAATGTGAAAGGAAAATAAATTTAAAAGGAATTACATGTATGTCTCTCTATACAGTAATAGAGAAGCCATATCATAAATAAGGAGTCAAATTCAAATAATTCTGTATTCTTAGCATGAATGACTATGCTAATTGGATGTAACGCGTTCCCAATTTTAAGGCTAGTCCGGACTAAGCCCTAAAAATTAGGATGGCGTATTCAAGAGTGAGAAGTTAACCCCCACAAACATATGCCGTGTACAATAATAAACAAGCTGTATCCAGGATCAGATATAATCTACAGACAAAACAGCTTCACTCATAGTTACACACTTATCAAGCCGGAGGAGATTTAAATGAAAGTGTCAATGACACTGTAGCTCAACTTGACAAACTTGAACTTGGTAAGTTATAAATGAAATGGCAAAATTGAAGATCATTGGTACCAATGTTATTTTTTTGGCCAGTGGCAACATTTTTTGACAGAAACCGAAGAAAATCGATAGCTCCCATCTAGAGGCCTCGCCAAACAAGCATGCCAGGTTTCAAAGCAATCCGATCATAAATGTGCCCTGTAGGGTGTACAAAAGGGAAATATTGTGGTCTGACTAGACTAAATTCTAAGAACGTTGGCCGTGGCAACATTTTTTGACGGAAATGGAAGAAAATCGACAGCTCCCATCTAGAGGTCCCTGTAAATAAGCATACCAGGTTTCAAAGCAATCCGATCATAAATGTACCCTGTAGGGTGTGCCAAATGGAAATATTGAGTCTTCTGACTAAACTAAGTTCTAAGAACGTTGGCCGCGGGAACATTTTTTGACAGAAATTGTAGAAAATCGTTAGCTCCCATCTAGAGGTCTCCCCAAACAAGCATACCAGGATTCAAAGCAATCTGATCATAAATGGGCCCTGTAGGGTGTGCCAAAGGGAAATATTGAGGTCTGACTAAACTAAGTTCTACGAACGTTGGCCGTGGCAAAATTTTTTGCCAGAAATTGAAGAAAATCAATAGCTCCCATCTAGAGGTCACCCTAAATAAGCATACCAGGTTTCAAAGCAATCAAATCATAAATGTGCCCTGTAGGGTGTGCCAAAGGGAAATATTGTGGTTTGACTAAACTAAGTTCTAAGAACGTTGGCCGCGGCAACATTTTTTGACGGAAATTGAAGAAAATCGATAGCTCCCATCTAGAGGTCACCCCAAACAAGCATGCCAGGTTTCAAAGCAATCCGATCATAAATGTACCCTGTAGGGCGTGCCAAAGGAAAATATTGAGTCTTCTGACTAAACTAAGTTCTAAGAACGTTGGCCACGGCAACATTTTTTGACAGAAATTGAAGAAAATCGATAGCTCCCATCTAGAGGTCTCCCCAAACAAGCATACCAGGTTTCAAAGCAATCTGATAATAAATGTGCCCTGTAGGGTGTGCCAAAGGGAAATATTGAGGTCTGACTAAACCAAGTTTTACGAATGTTGTCCGTGGCAACATTTTTTGCCGGAAATTGAAGAAAATCGATAGCTCCCATCTAGAGGTCACCCTAAATAAGCATACCAGGTTTCAAAGCAATCAAATCATAAATGTGCCCTGTAGGGTGTGCCAAAGGGAAATATTGTGGTTTGACTAAACTAAGTTCTAAGAACGTTGGCCGCGGCAACATTTTTTGACGGAAATTGAAGAAAATCGATAGCTCCCATCTAGAGGTCACCTCAAACAAGCATACCAAGTTTCAAAATAATCTGATTATAAATGCGACCTGTGAGGTGTGCCAAAGGAAATTGTGGACGTACGTACTAACGTACTAACGTACGTACGTACGCCGACAGACGAGAAGTGATGGCAATAGCTCAGCTTGACTTTGTCAAGTTGAGCTAAAAATCACCCCCACCCTCTTTTTTGAAGGAATCTTTTTCAAAAACAAAGAGGGGAGCACTCTGGAATCAGCAAAAGCAGTACCAAATAACAATATATACTACTCAAAGTTTGCTAAGCACCACATATTTGACACATCATTGTGAAATTTTCTTGTGACACATTTGCCATATTTTTGGTGGATCTGATTGAGGAATGTATTGAGATGGTCCCCAGTGTTTACATTAGCTCTCTTGACAGGCAGACTTTCTGTGACAGTCATGGAAAGCATGTACCCCTTGATTTCCATGATGTTTTCGTGTACTGTCTACATGTACATGAGATGTTTAAGGTATTCAGTCTTTATTTCAACACAAACCCTTGTGATTTAATGATTGAATATGGCAAATGCAAATGTAAGAAGACATTTGTCTGAAGCAGAAATGTGGTGGGCTGTAGGGATGGTGGAACAAAGGGCTACCCATCGTCAGGTTGGTGAAGCCCTTTTGTGCACCATACGGTGACCACCAGACCCTGGGCAAGATTTCAGCAGTATGGCACAACAGTCAGTCTGAGGCAGACGACATGGTGGTGGCAGGGACAGGGCAACATCTGCAGCTGAAGACCGTTTTTTTATCATTCAGGCCCGTAGGAACCACTTTGACAAAGCAACCCAGCTTCGCAGTGACCTTCAAAATGCATCTGGGGTAAATGTTTCGACGCAGACTATCCATGCAAGGTTGCAGAAAGGTGGTCTCCGATCGAGAAGACCATGTATTCGCATTCAGCTGTCCCAGGACCACCGCCTGGCACGATATGAATGGTCCATGGATCACGTTGGAAGGACCAGAGAAGATTGACGACCTGTCATTTTTACAGATGAGTCAAGGTACTGCCTAGACAACACAGATAGGCATCCTAGGGTATGGACAAGACCAGGAGAGCGATTCCATGCAGCCAACATTGCTGAGCATGACCGCTATGGTGGAGGGTCAATAATGGTCTGTGGCGGCATCAGCTGGGATGGACGTACAGAGCTCTGTGTCCTTGACCGTGGTACATTGACTGCACAGCGATATATTGATGAGATCCTGGATCTCACGTCAGATTGTATAGAGGTGCAGTGGGTGATAGATTCATTCTGATGGACGATAATGCCCGATTCATTCCGAGGGGACGATAATGCCCGGCCTCATGTTGCCCATCCTGTCCGGGAGTATCGACAGAGGGAGGGGAATGAGAGTATGGGCTGGCCAGCAAGATTTCCTGACCTCAATCCAATCGAACATGTCTGAAATGAGTTGCAGCTTGCAATTTCAGTCCGTCCAGTCCAACCAAGAAGTGTCCAGGAGCATGGCACCATGCTGGTCCAAGAATGGAACAACATCCCACAAAGGACCAACTGGAACCTGATTGGGAGCATGAAAAGGTGTTGTCAAGCTGTAATTAAAAATAATGGGTCTCATACTCAATATTGAACCCATAGCAGTTCGCACCGTCAACTTTTTGGCAAATTTGAAAAATTTCCTCTTTTACCAATAATATCCATTTTCCATGGTTATCGTATTCAAAACCTAAAAAATAATGTCAAACACTAATAAAATCTTAATTTCTGTACTTAAATCATTAAAGATATAATTAAATATAAAATATATACACATTTCATAACAATATTTCAACTAAAACGTAAAACAGGTAGTTGGATATACTTGGTGCTTAGCAAACTTTGAGAAGTATCTATTCGCCGAACAGGCACCCAGATATTAATTATTATTAATGAATTGGTGCTTAACCCACTTCAGAAGCTAAGGCCATCGCAGCGATCTCGGTAATTAATAGCGTACACTTGCAACGTATACTGGAGTCAGCATACGTAGATAGGTCGAAAACCGGTGATAAAATATGTACAACATACACTTGACACTTGTCCAATAAAATCACAATGGATGATCTCTGGAGAGTAAACATAATTCCGAGGCAACCCACAGGCGACCCCGTTCAGGTGTACAATAAATTCCAATAAACAACACTCCCAGACACATACGAATATACGAGAATGCATAGAAATGGTTATGAACCACTAAATAAGTGCACACGTGACTTGAAGCATTTGACACCAAAAGTTGTGAGTAGTATTAAATAGAGCTGTTCAGCCGATTGGTTAAATATATTTTGACTTTGAAACCATTAATTAAAATTTTGATTCGTCCACTTTAGAAAGAATTAATAAGTTTGTTTGTAATTTAGTGCTGGAATGTGTGAGAATCTCTCAAAAACATGAGGCATGGGAAAAAAGTGTGAAGGTAATTCAGTGCAAGACCATACGGTAGTTGTGAAAATTCGAAATTTAAACTGAAATTTCATGTGGCAACATATATTTTTTTCCAGTTTAATTTTTTCAAGATATGATGTACTTTGTGGATGTATAGGTATTTTTTCTTCAAAACAACTTGGTGTGTTGTACAGAGAGTGAAAGGTTAGCACTGTGGTCAATGCGATTTATTTAGGCGTTCATAACCTAAAGGAGTATTTCCATTTAACTGTTGTTGAGGGATATTTCATGATATTTCTTTGTTTTTAGATATCCTGGTCTTGTTGATTTTTTAATTCAAACACTTTGGGTTTGTAATATGGTTCAAAGTTTTCGGAAAATGCTATTTTGAAGATGTGGGATGCCCAATTTTCACGACACAGTGCCTGTTTTGGTTTCCTGGCATGCATAAAATGCTTGCAAAATAAACAGGTAATCTGAGATGGGAGGAAAGATTGTTCAGCTGGCTAGTTGGTGAATTTCCAGTTGTTCGGGTCAACTGCATGGTAGAATAGCAGAATTAATGGTGCCAAACACAGCCGTTTCTGCAGAATGAATCTGTTTAACCCTATACCGGGTGGAGTTTAAATAAACTGTTTTGCCTCCTTGAAACACAATTAATAAAATCTTTCATGTTTTTCCACCTGCCACCTAAGCCCTCACTCCACATTTAATTACTACAAGTCTCTTTTCTTCCATCCTACCATTTTAACCCCCTTCTATCCATATAAATGTGCTAAAAATGTGATTTCTGCCATGCCAAGGCTTCAGAGACAGCACAGAATGGAGACTATTCTTCCTTTGGGCTCCTCAGTTAGTCAATCAAATGTGAAATGGCCTGTTTAATCATGCAAAATGAATTAAATGTTGTGATAATGGGGTGTACAATAGGTTTTCACTCCATGTGAGCAGTTTAGGTATGGAGTTACTTGAATTATTCATGATGTGACAGCTGAATTTCCTTTCTATTTAATATGAACTGAAAAAGGATTACCTCCCTTGGATTGATAGACAATTGGAAACCCGTTCCAGTTATTTTTGAGTAAAAACCTTCAGCCTTGAAGTATTCTGAATATCAGATTTCAATAACCATGCCAAAAGGATTTTCTTGATTTGAAAATTATGACATCATAGGACATAATTTTTTTTCACTTTTTGTCATAGCAGCATTCACATTGTATAAAATTCCAACCTCTTTTCACCCCAAAAAAAATTCAGCAGAAGTCTTTCTGTCTCCATATTATCTGGGTCTATCATAAGTACAGTGTTCCCTACAAAGAGGGAATTCCCTTAAAACAAAAATATATGCCTGGAAATTGAATTTTGTCTCTTGTCTTTGAGATTGGTTTCTCAGTCATTATTAGTTTTACCAAGTAGTCTCACAAAGATTTGCTTTTTGCTAATGTTATGCTGTAGTAGACAATATGGCATATTATATCTTAAATCAGTAAATATAAATACCTAACCACTCCTAAGATTAATGTTTTGGGTATATTCCAGTAAAAATATGTTGTTGAATCTCTCCAGAATCAGCACCTTTGTTGATTCTAAGAGGGTTCAACAACTATTTTTGGGGGAAACGGTGAAACAAGTGGAGATAGGCTGTGGTGAGGAAAGGGTTAGCAGTAATTAGACTGGGTCAGTAGTTCTCATTATCAGGTGGGGGAAAATTGCTGTGCCACTCAATGTATTTGTATGACCTCTAAAACTTGTATCTGGATTCATTTGTAAGATTTTATTTTTCTGCTCACCCCACCCCATTTGTTTCTTCTCCTTATTTTGAATTCAGGTCCTGGCATCCGGGAGTATAATACAAGGAGTCATGTGGTTGATTTGCCTCAAAATTCCTGCAGAGTCAAAAAAATATCCCATTTGGGAAGGGTACATGTGGAGCATTTTATGTCTTTGCAATACATCACCAAGAGAATTTTCCACTCGAGGTTACTCTGCTAGTGATAAGATAAAATATGTGTGTGATTTATTGATTTCTAAGATGCTTCTTATCTCAGTAAGTTATGCATCTGGAAACCCTATAAACTTCTGCAGTAAACCTATCATGGAAGGACTCATGTGCACTGGGGGATGGCTTTTTCACTGAATTGGTTGGTACGGTGGGGGTCAAATAGCAACCCATGCTTGTTCTTTACTTCTGTTTTCCACTCAAATTATATGGTTATTTGGAGTCAAGGTGTGCTTCTCTCACATGGTGTTTTGGCCTTGTAAAAATGTGCAATATACAATCATTTGTGAAAGGAGAAGTATGTTTTTTCATCTTTATTTTGAGAAAAAAGAAGGGGTTAAAATATTCTAGCATTCAGGCTTTTTTTTCGAATAATTGAGCTTTGAGGTACAGATGAGGCTGATCTATTAATGTACTGATACAAAATGATGTCAATTTGAAGAATGTTTTTTCAATGATTTTTTTACTTGGATTAAATTATAATGAGTGAAAGGCTGAAAATGCCTCAGAATTTTTTTTTCACTCCAAAAACAGGATGGGTTAAATGAAATGCTGTGAGGTCAGAGAAAAAAACATTGAATTTAAAAAAAAATGTTTGGAATCAATTTGGTAGCATTTTATTTTGAAATTAAATCCCAAATTACAGATATTGTAATCAACTTTGGTATCTCTTTAGGTTATGAACCACTAAATAAGTGAACATGTGACTTGGAGCATTTGACACCCAAAGTTGTGAGTAGTATTAAATAGAGCTGATCAGCCGATTGGTTAAATATATTTTGACTTTGAAATCATTAATTAAAATTTTGATTCATCCACTTTAGAAAGAATTAATAAGTTTGTTTGTAATTTAGTGCCGGTGTAACAGGATATCTTCCCCCTTGGATATCCCGCCCCCCGGATGGGGGGGGGGGATATCCTAGTATATCTTCCCCCACACCCTGGATATCTTCCTCCCCCCCTCCATAAAATTTTTTTTTTATTAATTTGACATTATTTGATGATGAAATGGTGAGAAAAGAGTTTTTGCAGAATTTTTTTTTTTCAAGACCTTTTCACCATTTCATTATCAATTAGTGTCAAATGTTTGACAAAAAAAATTTTGTCATGGGGGGGGGGGGAAGGGGGGAAGATATCCAGGCCTGGATATCTTCCCCCCACCTCCCATTTCAACCAATCCTAACTCAGTGTTTATCCGAAACCATTTTTAAAGTCCCAAATCTATTTCTCTCACCATTTCATTATCAAGTAGTGTCAAATGTTCGACAAAAATTTTTTTGTCATGGTGGGGGGGGGGGGGGGAAGATATCCAGGCCTGGATATCTTCCCCCCACCTCCCATTCCAACCAACCCTAACTCAGTGTTTATCCGAAACCATTTTTAAAGTCCCAAATCTATTTCTCTCACCATTTCATTATCAATTAGTGTCAAATGTTCGACAAAAATTTTTTTTTTTTGTTATGGTGTGGGGGAAGATATCCAGGCCTGGATATCTTCCCCCTCACCTCCCATTCCAACCAACCCTAACTCAGTGTTTATTCGAAACCATTTTTAAAGTCCCAAATCTATTTCTCTCACCATTTCATTATCAATTAGTGTCAATTGTTTGACAAAAATTTTTTTGTCATGGTGGGGAGGGGGGGGGGGGGGGGGAAAGATATCCAGGCCTGAATATCTTCCCCCCACCCCCTCCTCCCATTCCAACCAATCCTAATTCAGTGTTTATCCGAAACCATTTTTAAAGTCCCAAATCTATTTCTCTCACCATTTCATTATCAATTAGTGTCAAATGTTCGACAAAACTTTTTTTGTCCTGGTGGGGGTGGGGGAAGATATCCAGGCCTAGATATCTTCCCCCCCCCCCCCACCCCCCCCCCACCTCCCATTCCAACCAACCCTAACTCAGTGTTTATCCGAAACCATTTTTAAAGTCCCAAATCTATTTCTCTCACCATTTCATTATCAATTAGTGTCAAATGTTCGACAAAAAAATTTTTGTCATGGTGGGGGGAAGATATCCAGGCCTAGATATCTTCCACACCCCCCCCCCCCCCACACCCCACCTCCCATTCCAACCAAAGGGTTACCCATGTACCTTGAAAATTGACCATGGCAGTGTCAAAGATGGAAAATTATGGGAAGTAGCTTCAAGCTGCATCATTCCTGTTGTTTGTATACAATATTTCATGTGCTATAACAACTTTTATTGTTTAAGTGCTATAACAAATTACATTGCTTTGTTAGGTTGTTGTTGTTGATATAGTCTGGAGTGAATAAAAATATCAAATCTTTTGTGGGTAGTTAATTTTCTCATTGTTTATATCCAGGCCTGGATATCTTTCATTATCAATTAATGTTAAATGTTTGACAAAACATTTTTTGTCATGATGGAGGGAAGATGTCCAGGCCTGGATATCTTCCACCCCCCCCACCACCCCCCCCCCCCCCCCCTCAAACACTCCCATTCCAACCAACCCTAACTCAGTGTTTATATCCGAAACCAATTTCTCTACCCAAACCAGTTACACTTCATGTCACATGACAACATGAACCAGAATAGTTGAGAAAATATTGAAATGATTTTTTGTCACAGGTTTTCAACTGGATGAGAGCAAGATATCCAGGTTGAACCTGAAAAAAACAACATTCTGCCAAAAAAAACCCATTTTTCTCGCCATTTCATCATCAAATAATGTTAAATTAATCCAAAAAAAATTTCGTGGTGTGGGGGGGGGTTTAGATATTCAGGGTAGGGGGGAAGATATCCTAGAATATCTTCCATATCCTAGGATATCTTCCCCCCACAGGGGAAGATATCCGGGGGGGGGGGGGGGGGGGGGGAGATGACGTGTGACACCGGAATGTGTGTGAATCTCTCAAAAACATGAGGCATGGAAAAAAAAGTGTGAAGGTCATTCAGTGCAAAACCATATGGTAGTTGTGAAAATTCGAAATTTAAACTGAAATTTCATGTGGCAACATATTTTTTTTTCCAGTTTAATTTTTTCAAGAGATGATGTACTTTGTGGATGTATAGGTATTTTTTTTTCAAAACAACTTGGTGTGTTGTACAGAGAGTGAAAGGTTAGCACTGTGGTCAATGCAATTTATTTAGGCATTCATAACCAAATGTTATATTTGATTTGTGCACTGAAACGTATAGAAACCTGGATTTAGAAATGGAATGAGCTATGATTAACAGACTCGTCACGGACTGCCCCCGAAATAATTCATTGTTTCTAAGGTCCATAACATACAATAATGCATTTGCCTAATAATACACTTATTATGCACGCGAGTATTGAAATCCCGCATGTAATCATCTGAATACCAGTTAACTGACTTGACAGCCATACAGGTACACAAAGGCTAGCAATTTATTGATGAGCAGGCCTGGATATTTCATGGTAACGATCGTTCCGTTTCCATGTCGTTACCGTCACAGCAAAAACACGGAAACGATTTTTTGTTTCCCATGCATTTTATGCACACTCGGGACTCCATGACGTGTTCATAATTTTATAGGAATATGGTGTCCAGTTCAAAATCGTTCTGTCATCTGTCATCGCCCCGTATTACAACCATGATGTCCAGTGCGAAGAAACGCAAGAACAAATCGGTGTCTCTCAAGATGAGCCCCCACCCCGCAGGGGTCAAAATAACGCTGGTCTACTTGTCGCCGATAAGTAATTTCTACCAGCGACAACCAAAAAATAGAATCGCTTGTCCCGGCGACAAGTGCTATTTTTGGCTTGAGTTTCATATTAAACTTGAAAAGCAATAAGCTGTTAAAATATTTTTTTACCACGAGGGTGAATCCAGGCATCAGCGCACTTGGTGTGCTAACCCCTCCCCCACTAGTTTTTCCCGGAGATGGGTTGTGCATTGTTGATATCTGCATCGGGTGAGAGGTAATCGCATCTTTTCGGATTAAATTTCAAAATTTGGTTGACAGTACATGCCGGTAAACTTGAGCCTAGGTGCCTGCGCCTCCCAACCCCCTGCCCCACAGTTTTTCGTAAAGTCCTTCATCCGCCACTCAACCAACTCTGAACCAGTATTGGGATGTAACGACTGTGCGAATGAACTCACCAGAAGCATAAAAATGTCTATAATGTGGAAAGGTAATTCTTGTCCAGTAAGGGAGGTAATGAAATTAGCTATCAAAGAACTCAGCTATTTTCGAAATTGCTGACAGGGCTTTCGCCATACGTGATGCCCCATATCTCTCACCAAATTTAATTTGCTTCGTTCCATGGCTGATTTTAAATAAATTATAATATAAGTGATCACAGACTTTGATATCACGAACCTTTTCAATTTTTTATTGAGTTTTGGTCATTAAAGCCTTTAACTCTTTTGGTGCGACAGGCGACTAAAGTCGACAGATGACAGGCCGCAAAAAGGTACTGCAGTAGTCATTTTAGCCAACTGTAAGGACAACACTGTCTGCATTTTTTATTGAAGATGGTTTCCATGTTTGATGGACGTGCGCAAATCACTCAAAACCATGAATTTCCATCGGAAAATTAAAATTTTTTAGTAAATTTTGTTTCTTAACATACCTACCACAATTGTTTACAATTGGCTGTAACATAAGTGCAAGCCCTACTTCGGAACTAACTCAAGCTTTTAGAATCTTTTCCAAACGAGTTGGAAAAGTACTAGAGTGCAAAAGCACGAAAAAGATCGAAAAAAGGGTCGAGCGAGACCAGCGCTCGAAATTACAGGTACTCTCTCTGCACACCTGTTGCATTTACCGAGCGCATGCGCAACAACAGTGACGTTAATTCCGTATTTCCGCCAACGAGAAGTTTGTGATTTAGCGGGGAGGCATCAATATCAAAGATATCCCCAAGGAGGGTGGGCCTCCAGTAAACAATTGTGGTAGGTATGTTAAGAAACAAAATTTACTAAAAAATTTTAATTTCTTTTCAACCTACTCACAATTGTTTACAATTGGCTGAATAAACAATAGGAGGAGGTGAATCACATAACCAATACCAACAAGAGAAGCAGAACGAAAGCAAGGATGGCAGAGAACAATAACGAAAACCTGTAATGAAGATAGAGAAAAGGCACCTGAAAAGAACAAGGCTGAGCGAAGCACAACCTCGATAAAAACAATTTTAACGAGGGTGCACAACAGCCTGAGCAGCAACGAGAGGGCCTAAAGAATAAAGGTCCTCAGATTGCTGCTGAAGGTGGCGGAGATAAAAGGAGGAGAAGGTAGAAGCATTCCTCCAGTAAGCCGCATTCATAACATCCCGGAGCGAAACAGAATTGGAGAACGCCCAGGATGTAGAAATGGCACGACCCTCATGAGCATTAAGCCGGTTCGAAACAAGATCCGACGCAGACAAGCGAGAATAAGCCAGCTTGATTGCAAGACAGATCCACCTGGAAATAGAATGGGAAGAGATAGACTGCCTCTTAGGAATGAGAGACAGAAAGAATCTCTTCCGACCCCTCCTAATGAACTGAGTGCAAGTAATGTAAGTCTTGATCGCACGAACAGGACAAAGAAGAGGCCTCCGGCCATCTACAGCAGGGAGAGCCCGAATGTAGATGGGAGGAGGTACCGAATCAGGAAGTTGATTCTTAGCCAGAAAAGAGCAATCAGTAGTGAAGGTGACACTGTTAGCCTCATTTCGGAAGAAGGCAGTATCAACAGATAGCGCATGAAGCTCACTGACTCGACGAGCAGAAGCAAACGCTAGAAGAAAACCCGTCTTATAGGTGAGAAAACGCATGTCGGTCTCAGACAAAGGCTCGAATGGCGCCCCCTCCAAACAGTGCAACACCCATGCCAAGTTCCACTTGGGTGTAAGACGCAAAACTCGAGGCCTCTTCAAAGAAAAGTCCCGAATGAGTTTGGAGAGAAAAAGATTACGACCGATGCACCGCTTTCCCACATAAGAGAAAGTATCAGACAGCATAGACCGATAGCCCTTAATAGTAATAGGCTGGAGGCCCTTGGAGTCAAAAAGAAAAACCAGAAAATCCGCAATTTGAGCGATTGACGGGTCACGGTAATTCACATTGTGATCTGTACACCTGCGGCAGAAAACCTTCCACTTGGCGGCATAAGTCATGCCAGTGGAATGTCACCGCGATGCAGAAATGCACTCCACTGATCGTCTCGAAAAACCTCTACGTCGGAGACTGGACCTGATAAAAGACAGGCGTGAAGGGACAGGCTCGCTAGGTTGTTGTGATACTTCCTGGGATGACCCTGTGAAAGAAGATCGCGACGTAGAGGTAGACAAATCGGTCGATCGGCCAATAGAGGCCGCAGCCGATTGATCCACACCCTCTGTGGAGACAGGGGAGTGATCAGAATGATCCTGCAACTGCAAGCACAAATCTTCGCTAATACTTGAGGAAGAATAGGTGCAGGAGGAAAGGCATAGCCGATCCAACCTGTCCAGTCCAGAGACAGAGCGTCTACTGCAAATGCCAGAGGATCTGGACAAGGGGAGACAAAGGTCTCTACCTGATGATTCCAGCGAGTAGTGAAAAGGTCGACCTGAGGACGGCCCCACTGCTCGCAAATTGCCTGAAACTCCGACCGATGTAGCATCCATTCGGTTGGAAGGACACTGTCGCATTGGGACAGGGAGTCTGCTAGGACGATGAGACGCCCGGAAATGTGTCGAATGGACACCCGAGCGTTCACATCCCGCGCCAACAGAAGAAGATCCCGAGACAGCCGATACATGGGAATCGAATGTGTGCCTCCTTGATTCCGTATGTAGGCCACTACTGTCGAATTGTCCGAAAGAAGTAGGAGAATATGGTCCGACAGATGAGGGATCCAAAGCCGAAAACTCAACAAAAGAGCAAGGAGCTCCTTCTGGTTGATATGAAGGCCCACTGCTCGCTGTCCCACTCTCCGTGAGTAGACAGACCGAGAGGATCCAACGTCGCACCCCAGCCCCGATCGCTGGCATCCCCAGTAAGGATGCGATCGGCCAAAGGAAGATCCAACGGAACACCCTGTGTCAGCCAGGGAATATCTGCCCAAGGGTGGAGGTGACAAAGCAGAGACTGAGGAATAGTGAGTTCCAGGTCCAGCGGATCTACATTCGGATGCCAATGATCCAACAGGAAGTGTTGGAGAGGTCGGACAAACAAGCGACCGAGCGGAATGAGATCTGTCACCGAACCGCAAAGGCCCAGCATCCGAAGGAAAGTCCTGGCCGAGACAGAGGAAGATTGAAGCAGGTTCCGAGTCAAGGCGGAAAGAATCGTCGCCCGAGCCTGGGGACCGACACTACATTGTGAAGAGTGTCGAAATCCATCCCCAAATAACGGAATCGCTGAGAAGGAAGAAGATCCGACTTCTCGCGATTGACTCTGAAACCCAGCGATGCTAGCAGGCAAAGAAACTGCCGGACATCGAACTCCAGAAAAGCAGCAACGTGGTGCCGTTGGAGGATGTCGTCTAGGTAGGCTGACGAAGTCACTGCCGACTGAGTGCGGTGGAAAGCAAGCACATGTGACATCAGTCGGGTGAAGGCCCAAGGAGCCAGGTTCAAACCGAACGGGAGAGCTCTGAATTGAAAAACTCGATCCCGAAACGAGAACCGAAGGTATTTCCGTGATGCCAGATGAATGGGTACATGGAAGTAGGCATCCTTCAGGTCGATACTGGCCGCAAAATCACCCTGATGAACTGAACGTCGAACCAACCGGAAAGTCTCCATACTGAAACGAGGAGCTATTATGTACTCGTTCAGGGTACTCAGATCGATGACAGGACGATATTGGCCGTTTTTCTTCGGCACCAAGAAAAGTCTCGAGTAAAACCCCGGTGGTGAAAGGGTGTTCCTGAATCGGAAGGGACCTGAGTCGGAAGGGGCACCCGAGATAAACTGGGGTGCCGATGGAAGGACAGTCGCAGACCGGATTGAATGACGTCGAGGACCCAAGAGTCCGACGTTATCTCTGTCCAATGGTCGTAAAACAGCGACAGCCTTCCCCCGACTGGAGGCGAATCGAGGTGAGAACCTTAACTTGCGGCTTCGACGAGGCCCCCGAGAGGAGAAACCACCTCGGGAAGTGACAGAGTCCTGAGACTTTCCAGCCTGAGGCTGCCAGCGAGCCTGGCCACGTCGACGCTTCTTATGAGCAGAAGGAGCAGACGGAGCCGAAGGCGTAGCCGACGAGGCAGACGCAGCAGCACACTTGGTGGGCCTGGAACGACCCCCACCCACAGCAGCAGGTTGGTCAAGCTGTCTCAGCAAAAGCTGGTCCTTCGAATGACGAAGAACTTCGCCACGAACAGCTTCCACGGAACCATGGAACAACTGAGGTCCCACCAAAGAGGCAGACCTCAGAACATTTATTTATTTATTTATTGGTGCTTAACGCCACATCAGCAGCTAAGGCTATATCGTGGCGAGAAAACGATAAAAGGGAAACATGACACTAATGAAATACAAAGATGAGTAAAAACAACTATAATAAAAATGATAAAGACAATGTAGTATGAACAGTGATGCGTGAAGAAACAAGAAATATGAATAGCTCACAAATCAACCAGGTGAATGTAAGTCTTAAAGACTCTAGTTTAAGATAATAAAAACAAGTTTAAAATTTATTAAAAAGGTTGATTGATTTCAAAAATGCGAGAATCATATTCGGGCTCGTACGATAAAAAAGATCTCTCAGAGATCCTACAGAAAAATACTGCCCTCTGACATGATTAAAATCAGTACAATGTAAAAGAATGTGTTCCACTGACAACACCTGCTGGCAGGGAACACGCTCTGGTCGCACAGTACCCTCCAACAAAAAGGAATGTGTTAGTCTTGTATGACCAATATGACACCGCGTCAACACTGCAAGATCCTTTCTACAAAGGTTACTAGACGGGTAGTGATCACAAATATCTGGTCGGAATCGATGGAGCTTATTATTTGTCGCCCCATCCCATTCCACCTGCCACAGAGATTTGATGTAGTTACTAATATGTGGTTTAAAATCACTGAAAGGGATGTTAAAATCAGTGAGAGGCTTGGTTAAAGCCTATTTTGCTGCACTGTCTGCTTTGGTGTTACCAGCGATACCAACATGTCCGGGTAACCAGCAAAACACGATATCATATTGGTCAGACATGAGAGTTGATAACTTCTCACGAAGTTCCAGAATGAGAGGGTTCTTCAACTTGGGGTTGAGTAAAGCAAGTAAAGAGGAAAGAGAGTCAGAGAAGATGATCGACTTTCTTTCCTGTGCATTCTCGATGTGCTCAAGCGCGAGTTGAATAGCTTTAACTTCAGCTGTGAAAATAGAACTCTGATTCGGCATTCTGATTGAGGCGACATGATCACCACCAACAGCAGCTGATGATACCCTGTCACCATCTTTAAATCCATCTGTATAGATCCTTGTGTATGCACTATACCTGGACTTTATTTCAGCATATTTTTGTTTGAACTGCAAGGAATTGGTATCAGATTTGTTGGTAGAAGCAAGGTCCAAAATAATTGTAGGTTTTTTAAGATGCCAAGGAGGAATGTGTGATTTACTTTTTTTTTAAGATTTTTTTTTTTTTACTTAAGATTTTTCTTTTATAGAATCAGAATCAATTTTGGCAGACTCCATATGGGGTTTGATTCTTATTCCCAATGGAGGAATGTGTTTCTGGTGGCGGTTATAAAATTCAGCATTTTGAGGGTCTGAAACATATTTATAAGCAGGATTTGAAGGATTGGCCAAAAGTTTAGACACATACAGGAGAGATAATTTAATTCTACGCTTCTCGAGAGAAGGCTCCTCTGCTTCAACAAGCATCGAGTCTATTGGGGATGTTCGAAAGGCCCCTAGACTAATTCTAATGCCACTATTATGAATTGCATCAAGTGGTTTGAGATATGATTTCCTTGCAGAACCATAAACTATACAACCGTAATCTAATTTTGATCGAACAAGTGATCTATACAGATGGAGCAAAGTTTTTTGGTCAGCACCCCAATCAGTGCTACCAATAACCTTCAGTAGGTTCAGTGCTCTCTTACATTTAACTTTTAGTTGTTTTATGTGGGAAGTGAAATTCAGTTTGTTGTCAAACAACAAACCTAAGAATCTCACTTCCTTAACAACCTTAATAGGACTACCATCAATTTTCAACTCCGGATCGAGGTGATGTTTCCGAAGTTTGCAAAAATGAATACAATTCGTTTTTGTCTTTGAAAATTTAAAACCATTTTCGATAGCCCACTTTTGAATCCTATTTAAACACAGCTGAAGTTTGCGCTCTATAGCATTCATCTTTTTGCTACTATAGCAGATCAAAAAGTCATCGACATACAATGACGAATCTACCATATTCTCAATTGCGTCGATGATACTATTAATTTTAATTGAAAATAGGGTAACAGATAAAATACTACCCTGAGGGACCCCCAATTCCTGCTCGTGAGGATCAGATAACGTTGACCCAACACGAACCTGGAACTGGCGGTCCTTTAAAAAGTTTTCAATAAAAAGAGGCATACGCCCTCTCAACCCCATGTTAAAAAGATCTTTTAAAATCCCATACGTCCACGTTGTATCATATGCCTTCTCTAGATCAAAGAAGATGGCGACCACATGTTCTTTTCTAGCAAAGGCATTTCTTATAAACGTTTCAAGTCTGACCAAATGATCCACAGTACTTCTCTGGTTTCTGAAACCACACTGAACATCCGCAAGCAGATTGTTCGATTCCAGAAACCAGACAAGTCGATCATTGATCATCCTCTCCATGGTTTTGCACAGACAACTTGTTAAGGCAATAGGCCTATAATTACTAGGGTTGCTGTGATCCTTATCAGGCTTAGGAATGGGAATTACTATTGCTTTGCGCCAAGACGATGGAAACTGGCCAGTCACCCAAATGTCATTAAAAATAGAGAGTAAAAGTTCAAGAGATGATTGCGGCAGATGTTTTAAAATTTGATAATGTATTTCGTCGGGTCCAGTGGCGGTATCCTTCGCTCTATGTAAAGAGTTATTTAACTCTTCCATAGAGAAGGGTTCATTGTAATCCTCTAAATTATTGGAGGCAAATTTGAGCTTTTGTTTTTCTTGTTGTTTTTTAATTTTGAGAAATTCAGGATTACAATTTTCAGGCGACAAATGTTTCGAAAATGTGGAGGCCAATGTATTTGAAATTTCTTTTTTTGATGTGATTAGTGTGTTGTTATCTTTCAGATGTTGAACCGCTGATTTTGTGTCTTTTCCATTAATTTTCCTTATCATTTTCCAAATTTTATTGATGGGGGTGTTTTGATTTAGTTTAGACTCATATGTTTTCCAAGAACTTTTCTTTTTTTGTTGAATCAGTCGTCTTGTTTTTGCCCGATTTATACGAAGTTTGTCCAAGTTACGTGTGGTTGGTGACTTATTAAATTCCCGTTCAGTCTTTTTGCGATCTTTAATAGCCTGTTTGCAATCGGAATCAAACCATGGTTTGGTGAAACGTTTAGGATTTGCCGAGGTTTTAGGAATGACCTTGCTTGCAATGTTAAGCAACTCTGTGGTGAAATGTTCTATTTGGTCAGCACTTTCGCCAAATTTCTCCCGTGTTAGGCATTCAGAACAGAGCGACGAGAAAGTCTCCCAGTCAGCCTTTTTCAAGTTCCACTGGGGTACCCTCTCATCATCCGCCGGAACTACACTCTCCAACACAATTGGAAAGTGGTCACTCCCGCACAAGTCATCTTCTACCTTCCAAGAAAAATCAAGGAAGATAGAAGGGCATGCAATTGAAAGATCAATTGATGTATACGAACCAGATGCGGGGTGCAAATAAGTGTCTGAACCATCATTAAACAAACACAGGTCATATTTAATAATGAACTCTTCTACAGTTTTACCTTTTACATCTTCTTGACTGCAGGAATTACCCCAAAGTGGGTTATGAGCTTTAAAATCACCCAACAAAATGTATGGAGTTGGGAGCTGTTGGACCAGCAGCTCAAGATCATTCAGTTGTAGGGTTTTACTTGGTGAAACGTAAATAGAACATAATGTAATTGTCTTGTCTAAAGTTAGGCGTACCGCTACAGCCTGTAAATTTGATTGCAAAGATACAGGACTGTGAATAATGTCGTTTCTAACTAAGACGGACGTTCCTCGAATATGAAGATCAGTTTCATCTGCCCAGGCATTATACGAAGTATAATGCTTAAAGGCTGAATGACCTTGAGCCTCGGGTTTCTTTAAAAGAGTTTCCTGCAGGCAAAAAGCTGCAGGTTTATATTTTTGACTTAAAAGACCCAGTTCATTAAAATTTGCCTTAAAACCTCGACAATTCCACTGTATTATATTATTTGTGGTTGTATTAACCATACTTGCTTGGCGATTGAGATGGCGGACGTATGGGCGAAATGGTCCCAGTAGCTTTTACAGGTGATTTTGCCTTCGGGGACTTATTCTGAGTGGAGTTCGGGCGCAAGTGCCAGAACGTATCGTCTATGCACTCGCCGACATCCATGTCTTCCAAACCCTCGAACCTGTTACGCATAACAGGGTCCTGTAAAAGTTTGGGAGTTCTGTCGGATAAATTTTTTGATTTTTCTTTTTCAATAAGTTTCTTTTTTTCTTTTTCCAATTTCCGTCTCTGACTCTGACTCAAAGTTTGTTGCTGTGATCCTTGCGTTTGTTTGGGTTGATCGTTTTTCCTGTCTGTTGTAGATTTTTGGTCAATGTTCTGTTGTGATTTTGGTGTCTGTTTTCTCTGGATGTGGACTATTTTTTTCTCTGGTGTTTTAGCAGTATTCTCTTGTGTTTGAGTTGACTTCGGTTGATTTTGTGTGGTTTGATCGATGGTAAAAGCTTGTACAAAGGATGGAATTGTGCTGTTAGAAAGCCATGTCCATGGTGTCTGACATTCAACTGATTTAGTTTGGACTTTTTGCTTTAAGGCTGTTGCATAGGTGGGTGATGTTATATTCATTCCAGGCATTGACATTACAATGTCCCTGGCCTCCTTAAAACTAACCTGCTTCTCACATTTCACTTTTTGTATTTCCTTCTCTCGTTTCCAAACAGGGCAATCTTTGGATGAAGCTGTATGATTGCCCTGACAGTTGCAGCATTTTACGTCATTATTACAGGGTGCTTGATGTTGTTTGCCACATTTAAAACAGGTTTCCTGTCCCCTACAATTATTCTGACCATGACCATATTTCTGGCATCTGAAGCACCGAAGTGGATTTGGGATATACAAGTCCACTCCGATGTTCAAATAACCCACTTTAATTGATTTGGGTGGTCTGGAAGAGCCAAAAGTTAAAATATAAGTATTGGTTTTGATTATGTTACCATCTTTTTTAATTTCAATTCGTTTGACGTCTGTAATGTTCTGTGACTTTAGTTCTTCTTTTATCTCCAACACATCCATGTCATAAAGTTCTCGAGTTCTCATTACACCTTTGCTGGTATTTAGGGTTTTGTGCGGAAATGCAACAACCTTGATATCTAAAATTTTATCTATTTTTAATAAATTTCTTGCCTGGAATTCTGACTTACATTCTATTAAAATTCCCCCGATCGTAATTTTTTTATCTCCTTCACTGAGCCAGCAATACCTTTAATTGTTTTCTCCACAGCAAATGGGTTGACAGACGATACTTTTTTTCCTTCTTCTTCCGCATAAATTATGACAAATTTAGGCCAATTCTTCTCAATACTTGATGTTTCACCATCTGAGTCAGAGTCAGATATTGTCAATTTCGTTTCACAAACACGTTTTTGTTTTTTTTGTGGTATTTTTTCCATGTTTTGTTTTTTATTGTTCATTGCTCCAGCTCCCACCCACCACGGAGTCCAACAAGGGGTAGGGTTACTGCTACGCAGTGAACCCACCGGGTTGCCGGTATTCCCACATACCTGGTATGGAGCAATATACTCAGCCAGTGTTGATACCGAAGTATGCCACTGGCTGATTGGCCCGTGTGTGGAAGTGCCATGTCTTCAGATGGCGATCATCCAACCAATCACTTTATAAAACCTTGTAATTAAAGCTGCCACGTAGAACTGAATCAAACAGTAGTGCAGCAAAACTAAGTATTTGGTAAAATGTGTTAAAAACAGTACACAATGGCAATTATGATGTGTGATTAAAAGATATGACTGATTGAATGACCACCAAATGCCCCCCGACGTGACACCCAGTACTTTTTGGGGTGGGGGCTCCCGATTGGCCAGAACGGACCATCCGACCATCCTTCTACACCCGAAGTTGGGGCCAAAACAGTGTATTGAAACAGGTAATCTCCACGATGAAGATCAGGGCCAAAGCAGTGTTTACGACCTGATCTCCATCCTGGAGACCTGTCCTAACCGGGACCCAGTCTGTTCTCAACTGTCAGGATTCCTTCCTCCGAGGCCTTCAGATCGCACCTCACGGGAGAACAAGGTGCCTGCAAGATGGCATAAGCAGGATTGACCATTTTGGTCCGGGGCTGCGTATTCATATATTCCGCAGCAAACCAGCTCAATTGAGCAAACCTGCTAATTAAAAAACCAGCAAACCTGCCCAATTGAGCAGGCCGTCCTCTATCCGCCACCTGAGGACCCGCCTAGTAGGGGATGATCAAACCCCCCTAGGACCTCAGAACAGCACGTTGCTCAGAAGGAAGGGATGGTAAGGAATCCAACACCGCATCCCGGCGTGCCAGCTCCAAATTAGCCATGTTACAGGCGTGAGCGTGTGTCAAGTTCATAAGAGCCTGTGACAAAACGCGAAAAGGCGCCTGAGCGTCATCAAACTCCCCTGGTGGAAAATATTCTGCCAGAGCAGCAACGACATGGTCCGCGAGAGATAACATACCCAGCATCTCTCGGGACAGGCCCACCATAGACTCAACTACCGACATCGGGAGAACTGCCGACTTAGGCTTAGTCAACCCGAGGGAAGAAGAATCCTCATTCACAGTAGTCATCCCTTGGAAGACTGGTGGAGAGACGGAATCGTACACACGAAACCGCGATGGAGGCAGAAAGGCATCAGCTCTAGAAAAGAAGGAACCCTTGAGGGCCTTAGAACGCATTTTGGCGTCTAAGCCCTGGAAGGACTCAACAACCTGAGCCGATTGCAGAGGACGCAAAGCCCCGGAGCTAGAAGGCTCAACAGGGTTACGGCACTCCACAGTGGACCGCAGCCAGACGGTCACAGAAGGCTGGTCGGAAGGTTGAACGTCCGGCAATAAGCCAAAGACGAAATCCAAAGCCTGCCCCAAGACTGACGAGGGGGGCCCATCACCTTCAAGATACTCGTCATCCTCCGTAGCAGAGGAGACGTAGCCCAACTCGGGCTGACCAGCAGAAACCTCCTGTGAATACTGTGCAGTATCCAAGGGGCCAGACGAGACATCTCGGCGACCGACCAAAGGAGGTTGTGCCCCAGGAGGCACAGGGAGGCCAACTTGAGGGTTGCCAGAAAGCAACTGGGTGAGCGCCAAAACGGCCTGGCGCAGGTCACCCTGAGAATCCGTCGCAGCAGAATCGCCCGACGGAGTGTCCTCCCAATGGACCCTTCTGGTAGAAGAACCCAAATCCTCAGAAGAGACCGACGTTGAACGTCGATCGGCAGACAGAATAGGGACACAGTTTGAAGACACCGGAGGATAGTCCCGATTGTGACGCCCAGGGGCCATCACTGACCTCTGCGAAACAGAAGGTCCTGCCTGCAAATCCTCTAAAGAGACCGACGGCGCACGTCGATCGGTAGCTGGACCTAGGACACAGTGAGAAGACACCGGAGGATTGTCCCAAGAATGACAGGAACCTGTCATTGGCCTCTGCGCAGCAGATAGCCCCAACTGCCTATCCTCTGAAACCGACGGCAAGCATCGATCGACACCGGATTAACGGAGGAAGGTTCCGAGAGTGACAGTTAACAGGGGCTGTCACTGACCGCTGCCCTGGATGCAAACATCCCAACACCATCCCACTAGGCGGCACACTAGCAGGGGAAGGTGGAACAATAAACGATTCACTCGAGGGACGAGGAATCGCTGTCGAAGCGACCGGCCGGCTCAACCGACTAGGAGCAAACCTAGCCAGATGAGACGGAGCAGACAGCAAACCTGCACAGCCCCGCCGCGAGGCTGGGGGAGGCTGAGAACACACAGACACACCAGCAGATACAGCCTCGGTCCCCCGAGACTGTAGACCATCCCCAGAGGAGATGGAAGAGCCACCATCAGACAGTATAGGATCTGGAGTAGCAACTTCCTCAACAACGGTCAACGGTGTAGGAGGCAGATCGGAGAGGGTCACCGAGCTGACCTCGGAAAAGCTCTCAACGAAAACAGACGCCTAAATAGTGACATCAGAAGACAAAGAGACCACGGTCTCCTCGTCAGGTATCACTGAACTAACACCGCCAACAGTTGCAGAGGAACTCGCCACAGAAGGCAGATCCGAATCCTGTGTGACAGAGTCACCACGTGTACCAGCAGAAATGTCTGTTACGGCACGGCTACCCTTACCCCGAGAACGAGGGGTTCTAGCTCTGGAAAGAACCACCTTGTTCACAGAAGCCCAGAATTTAGAGGATCAAACCCCACAAATACCACATGATTGGGCCTGAGTGCAATTGTTGCAAGTGACACATGTGGCATGAGAGTCGTCCACATGCTTCACCTGCAAGCAAGAGGTACAAGGAATAGTCTTAGGCATTATATCAAAATAATTAAGCTTTCCGCCGACGGGAAACAGCACGAAGGTCGTGTTCACACGTGGGGGAAAAACAAGATAAAGTGTGAAGAGATAAGCAATAAAAATACAAATTAACATTAATTAATAATAACTTGGTAGCTTGATAAAAGGATACAATCCACTTGCACACTGAATGTGTAGAATAAGTTGTTCATGAAGAATAAACAGCATAATTAGCACGAGTCACAAAAATTTCTGACCATGTACAATGGTGGAAAATAAAGGAATAGACGTCACGGTTGTTGCGCATGCGCTCAGTAAACGCAAGAGGTGTGCAGAGAGAGTACCTGTAATTTCGAGCGCTGATCTCGCTCCACCCTTTTTCGATCTTTTTCGTGCTTTTGCACTCTAGTACTTTTCCAACTCGTTTGGAAAAGATTCTAAAAGCTTGAGTTAGTTCCAAAGTAGGGCTTGCACTTATGTTACAGCCAATTGTAAACAATTGTGAGTAGGTTGAAAAGAAACAAAACTGTAATTCTAAGAAATTTCAACAGGTGTCATGATACCTTGCATAGAATATTGTAGAGATCCCACCATAAACGGGTCATCCGTACCTAATCATTATCAACTAACTGTAAACTTGCTTTGAAACACTGCACGGTTTATTGTTTTAGTGACGTCAATCTTTGTCACATGATCCACAGTTTTCCCTATTAATACGGCTCAATGTGAACGTTTAGAGTAGTAGTGTGGGGGTTGATCTAGAGGTGTCCACAACAGATTACACTGGGATTGAAAGACTGCTACTCTCTCGAAACTGACATATCAACTGTATTTAGCAGGACAGATCAGAGAAGTATAAATTTTATAGTAAATTTCCTTTCTTATTAAACCTACCGAAATTGTTTACTACAGGTTTGCACTACAGTGGAAGAACCTAACTCGCATAAAATACTCTCAATTTTAATCTTTCCCAAGATTTGGGAAAGAAAAGTGGTGTAAAAACACCACGAAAAAATAAGCCAAAACTGGGTCGAGCGCCATCGGCGCACACCCAGTATGGGACGCTCTTCCATATTACAAATCCACGATTACCGTAAAACAGTGCGCAATGCGTCAATTCGTCATTCTTTTGATTCCAAACAACACAGGAGTTATGTGATCAGCGGGGAGGAAGGATTCTTACCCGAATAAGAAGACGGGAGGGCCTCCATGAAAACAATTTTGGTAGGTATAAGAAAGGAAATTTACTATAAAATTTATACTTCTTATCAACCTACCTCAATTGTTTACTACAGGCTGAATAGACAAAAGGATGGAGGGAATCACATAACCAACCCACACATAACTCAATAGCACTGGGACCGTGGACAGAGGAAGAGATCCCTAGGCCTATCAAACCATAGCATCACAAACATTAGAAAAGACAATGAAAGATGAGGCGTATGGTGAAGTGCGACGCACAACAGAAAGGGGAGTAACAGCACAAAGCTGGAACTGACCCTGAAAAAAGCTGAAAGGCTGTGAAAGACAACAGCCTGAGCCGAAGAAAGAGGGCCCCAAGGTTCTCTGTCGGCTCCTGCAACTGTCGCAGATAAAAGGAGAATGTAGCATTTCTCCAGAAGGCTGCCAGTATAACATCCGTCATCCGACAACATGACAGAGTTATTAAAAGAGGAAGACAATGCACGCACCTCGTGGCAGAAAAAACAATTGGTAATACAATCACCAGTAGTAGACGAGCGGAAGCTGCACGAATAGCAAGACAAATCCATCAAGAAATGGATGCAGGAGAGATCTGGCATGTGAGAAAATGCATATTCATCTAGGATAAAGGCGCGAACGCCCCCCCCCCCCCACCCCCAAGCAGAGCAGCGCCTAAGAAAGTGACCATCTTGGAGTAAACTGCAAAGTCCTAGGCCTTTTCAAGAAAAGAGCTGAACAAGCTTGGAGAGGCAAGGATGAGTGTCGAAAAAATGCGGTATCACATATGAAAAAATGTCTCCGAAGCTTGTACCCATTACTGGAGACCCCCAGAAACAAACATATACCAGAAACTCCGCAAGCGGTGTGATCGAAGGAGTGACAGAAGCAACAGAGTGGTCGCACACCATCAACAGAAGAACCTTCCACGTAGCCACAGAGGCTAAACCAGTGGAGTGAGTGCCTCCTTGAAGAAGAAAAGCAACTCCACTGCGTGTCTCGAAAAACCACTACGGAGGAGACAGGACCCGATAAAAGACATGTGCGAAGGCACAATGAAGTCGGGTCAACGTGAAACCTCCTCGGGCAACTTTGGCAAAGAAAGTCGCGAGGTAGAGGGCAGGGGGCAGCCAAGTGGGCGACTTGGGCGAAGAAGTCGCCTTGTCATTCCCCAAGTCGCCTTGGCTTACACTGGGGGCGAAATTCAAGTCGCCCTCCCAAACTTCCTTGGGAGACATGGCAGTTTACTGTATTTTCTTATGTTTTATTTTTTAAAAACACACTCTTCCGCAAAAAACAGTAAACACGGTTGCTGTTAAAGTCCGTCACACGGCTATGAAAATAGCCTAAACTAGCCCAATTTTATATTTCTGAAAAGAATTGCAATGGCGTAGTCGTTCGAACAATTCGCCCCAACTGATAGCAACCAGCACAAAATGGCTATTTAAAAACAAAGTACCAGACAAAAAAACAACGAATCACACAAGACACGCATCGAGTTAATTAGAATTTATTAAAGTTAACCACCGTTTCAAAACAAACAAAAATGTATTGGAGACAGTTCGTCCAAATCGAAATTGCTTGCGGTTATGCTCTGTTCCACTGAAAAATTGGCTGCATTGAAATTCGCCCCGCAATTTGCACTGAATGTTTTTCTTTGAAAACTTGTGAAGTTTGTTGGAAGGGGGTTAAATGTAATAAGGCTACAATAGAAATCACAGGTATTTGGATGGATAAGAATGGCAGACCTTCAAAGCACCAATTGCACTTGTCAGTGAAAGATGGTTGGCAGAAATTGTCAGTTTTCTGAACAGTGTATTATTACCCAGCGCAGCCGGGAAGGGAGACAACTGAAATGTTTTGTCATTTACCAAAGAAATTAATTAACTCAAATTGTTAATAACGCTTAATTTACGAAGGATATCGAAAACTTTTTTAACTATGCTTTTCAACTCAGGGTATTCAGAAACCATGAATGACCCAGCTTCTTATATGAACTTGAAATTTATTTTAAACACTTTAAATATTTTTTTTTAAAAGAATATACCTTCTGTTACAGAGAAGAACACTCTCACCATGGGTCATACTAAATTTCAAATCCACATCGTTGACGCAAATACAAAATCAACTGCACGGTAACCTTAGTCATCACTGTTTGGCAAAGAGTTAGGGGGTATTCAGAAACCATGAACGACACAGTTTTTTGTGGGGTGGGGTGGGGGGTGATTTTAACCTACATTCTGTTATGTAACCATCTGACTTAGTTTTGTGTGTGTTTGTATGTTTGGATAACTTTTATTTATTTTTTTCTCCACAATTGTGTCCTCTATGTTCATTTATTTTGTCACGATGACATATACGTTTTATGTTTTTTTTCTGATTTCTCCTTCATGTCCACTGACTTCTCCCTCCTGGGTCCTGACTTCTCCCTAAAGTCTCTGAAGGGAGAAGTCACTTCTCCCTAAAATCAGCTGCCAGGCTGACCCCTGGTAGAGGGAGACATGCCGGAACCGCCGCTAACAGAGAGTGGAGCAGATTGATCCACACCCACCGAGGAGACGGGTGTGTTCGAAAGGATTCAACGACTGCAGGTTCATATCTGGGCGAGAACCTGAGGCGGAATCGGAACCGGTAGGAAGGCGTAGCCGACAAGACCATCCCAAAGGAGGGCCAGAGCGTCCACGGCAAAAGCCAGGAGATCTGGACACGGGGACACGAAAGTGTCCACCGGATGGTGCCAACGAGTCGCAAGAGATCGATGGAACTCACCATGTGGAGCATCCACCTGGTGGAAATGACCCTGCCCCGACGGGAAAGGGAGTCGGCTAGGACGTTCAGACGACCGGGAATGTGACGAACAGCCACCCCGGCGTGGACATCCTGAGCGAGCAGTAGAAGATCCTGAGCCAATTCGTACATTGGAACAGAGTGCGTGCCGCCCTGGTTCCGAATGTAAGCAACCACCGTCGAATGGTCGGACAACAGAAGGACCTGGCGATTCGACAGGTGAGGGATCCACTGCCTGAAACTCAGAAGAAGAGCAAGAAGCTCCTTCTGGTTGATGTGTAGAGCTGCATGATCCTGGTCCCACATCCCGTGAATGGAAAGACCTAGAGGGTCCAACGTCGCACCCCATCCGAGATCGCTGGCATCTGCCGTCAGAACGCGATCGGACGTGGGTAAGTCCAACGGAACACCCTGCGAAAGCCACTGGACATCCGCCCAGAGGAGAAGGTGAGGATAAAGATATTCTGGAAACTGAAGCACCAGATCCAGGAAATCTACATTCGGCCTCCAACGACTGAGCAGAAAGTGTTGGAGAGGTCTGACACGCAGCTGACCTAGAGGAATGAGATCCGTCACCGAACAGCAGAGACTGATTAGCCGGAGAATACTCCGAGCCGTAGCGGATGTGGACTGGGACAGAGTCAGAGCAAAAGCTGAGAGAATCACAGCCTTGGCCTGGGGAGCCACCAAATTGAATTGTGTGCGGAAAGCCATCCCCAGATGATAAAGCGACTGAGAAGTGACCAGGTCCGACTTCTCCTCGTTGACTTTGAAACCTAGCGACATGAGCAAGTTCAACAGAGTGGCAACATTCGACTCCAGTAAGGCAGAATTGGAATGCCCCTGGAGGATATCGTCCAGATATGCCGAAGTAGTCACCCTGGACTGTGTGCGATGGAAAGCTATCACATGCGACATCAGTCTGGTGAAGGCCCAAGGAGCCAGGTTGAGGCCGAAAGGCATGGCCTTGAACTGGTAAACTCACCCCAGAAAAGCGAACCTGAGATACTTCCGTAACGCCCAATGAATCGGAACGTGAAAGTAAGCGTCCCGCAGGTCGAAGCTGGAAGCAAAATCTCCCTGGTGAATTGAGCGGAGGACCGACCTGAAAGTCTCCATGCTGAACTTGGGAGCAATGATAGACTGGTTCAGGATACTCAGATCGATAACCGGATGGAGTCGGCCATCCTTCTTCGGCACCAAGAACAGGTGGGAATAGAAACCCACTGACCTAATGTTCTTGATGACCTCAATCGCCCCCTTTGTCAGGAGATTGTCTATCTCCGTAGACAAAAGCTCCCGACGTAAAATGTCTGAAGGATCTGTGGTTGGAAGAGGCACCCTGGACAGAGTGGGGTGCCTTCAGAAGGATATTCACAGCCCGGACCGAACAACATCTAACACCCAAGGATCGGATGTGATGGTGGCCCAACGGTCTGCGAACTCTGCTATCCTTCCTCCAACCTGGGACGAGTCGAGGACCTTCATTTCGAACCCCGACGAGGCTCGTGAGAGGAGAAAACACCTCCTCTACTGAATGAAGAATCCTGGGACTTCCCTCAAGACTGCCGACGCTTACCCTTACCCCATTGAGTAAGAAGTAGAAGCGGTGGCAGAAGGATCAGTCTCTTTGCTTCGCAGAGGAAGCAGAGGGTACTTGTTAGGCTTGGAACGGCCCCTGCCTACCCTAGAAGGCTGATCAAGCTGAAGAAACAGCAGCTGATCTTTGGAATGACGTAGGACGTCATCCCGGACCGTCAACACAGAACCATGAAAAAGTTACGACCTGCCAAGGAAGCAGATCGAAGAGTAGCGCACTGCTCCTCAGGAAGGGATCGGCCTGTGTCCAGCACAGAGTCCCTTCAAACTAATTCCAGATTAGCTGTGTTACAGGCATGCGTGTGAGTAAGATGCATGAGCGCCTTGGACAGCACACGCAAAGGAGCCTGTACCTCGTCAAACTTATCTGGAGGCAGATAAGCAGCTAAAGCTGAGATGACGTGATCAGAGAGAGAAAGCATACCAAGCATCTCTCTCGATAAGCCCAATGTGGACTCCAGAGTCATCATCGGAATGACGGCAGACTTGGACTTGGAAAGCCCGAGGGAATTGGAGTCCTGATCCAAAACCGTCAAAGTCTGGTAGACCGACGGATTGGCGGAATCGTAGGAACGATAATGCACCGGAGGCAAAAAGGTGTCAACCCTGGTGAAGAACGGAGCCTTCATAGCCTTGGAACTTAGCTTAGAGTCCAAGGCTGAAAATGCTTCAACCAAATGTACCGACTGGCACGGTCGAAGACGCCCAGAAGCGGGTTGCTCCATAGGCTGTTGGCGCGCGACCGATGATCGCAGCCTGGCTGACACTGTCGACTGGTTAGATGGTTTGAGATCTGGAAGGAACCCAAACACAAAATCAAGAGCTGCCCCCAAGTCCGAAGACTGCTGGCTCTCGACATCAAGCATGTCTGAGTCTTCCCCTGAGTCGGAAGACACATAGCCCATCGTGGGCAAACCAGCCGATGCCTCCCATGGTGTCGGAACACCAGGGGGATCAGAAAGCAGCCTGTTTCCAATCCCGGGAGGTGGCGCCATAGGGGGCGCCTGGAAACCACTCGCTGCCTCGCTGGAAGCAACGGGAAAGCTCTTTGACAGAACCTGAGTAAGGAGAGAGCCTCCCTAAGCTCACTGCCCATACTGGCCGGTTCGACAGGGGAACGAACTGGCAAAGTGGCAAAACCTCTGACCCTCTTAACCAGCGAAGGGTCACAATCCTCCAAAACACCCGACGTGGGATGACGGGCGGCAGCCAAAACGTCTGAAGGCAGACGTGTATAGGGGTGTGACACACCCCGAGGATCAACATAGCGGGAACTCATGAGAGTCTTTTGTGCAGGGCAGAAGGTCCAGGCTGCACAAAAGACGTTGGTCCCCCAAAACTGGTCGTGCAGCCAGAATGAGTGGACGGAAACGCCACGGAGTTCATAGTGTCCCACTAAGAACAACCGAATCCAATGACAACTGTGGTGCTCGACGGCACAGAGACCACAGTAGAGGGTCCGGCCAGCAGCCACTTCCAACTTCGCCAAGTTGAAGTCAGGGAATGCTGAGGCCGATACCCCCACGTCTACACAACCTGACACCGCAGCAGACCACTGCAGGTATAAAACTACTGTGCTCAACGGCTGAGAGGATACAGTAGGGGGTTCAGTCAGCAGGCCCATCCGACTTCGCCGAATGGAAGTCGGGGAAGGCTGAGGCCGATACCCCACAACCACACTACAGACATCCCTGCAGACCCTTGCAGGGATAAGCCGAGGCCGGCTAAAAACAGTACCCAATGTTGTTGTAGACGGAACAGAAGTAGCAGCAGATATGACGGGAGCTGTTGGAACTGGCGGAAAAGCGGAGAGAGCCACCAGGCTCGGCCTCCAAAGGAGGAGTCACATCCCTAGTGACAGCCTCAGATGTCGACTGGAGAGGGCGCATAGTCCCAGAACCAGGCATCTCTTCACTAGAAATCCAACAGCTCCCGCAGTATCCACCACGGTAAAAATAGGCCGATGAAATCGTCAGATGTGTACCCATACGCGCAATTAGTAGAAAACTGTATGACAGAGGGCCACCACGGATGCTGACATAATGTACACCATACAAGGTATGGGTACATATAGAAATGGATTGGAGGAGTGGTCTAATTTGATGGATAAAGGGTTAATATCTCCGGATCAAATTATCAGATTTACATAAAAAACTGTACAGCACAGCACATCAGTAACCTGAATAAATATATAAAGTAACATGACAAACGGATTGATATTTTTTGAGTTATCTCATGCCAAAGGGATTGGAGGAATTTTCAATTTGAAGGATAAAGGGGGTTAATATCTCCGGATCAAATTAGCAGATTTACACCAAAAACTATACAGCTCAGCACATCAGTAACCTGAACACAATTATAAAGTAACTTGACAATCCAAGCAATATTTTTCAAGTTATCAAATGTGAAAGAGATTGGAGGAGTTTTCAATTTGAAGGATAAAGGGTTAATATCTCAGGATTAAATTATCAGATTTACACCAAAAACTATACAGCTCGGCTAATCAGTAAGCTGAACATAAATATAAAGTAACTTGACAATCCAAGCAATATTTTTCAAGTTATCGAATGCCAAAGGGATTGGAGGAATTTTCAATTTGAAGGATAAAGGGTTAATATCTCAGGATCAAAATAACAAATTTACACCAAAAACTATACAGCTCAGCACATCAGTAACCTGAACACAAATATAAAGTAACCTGACAATCCAAGTAATATTTTTCAAGTTATCGAATGCCAAAGGGATTGGAGGAATTTTTCAATTTGAAGGATAAAGGGTTAATATCTCAGGATCAAATTATCCGATTTACACCGAAAACTATACAGCTTGGCACATCAGTAACCTGAACACTAATATAAAGTAACTTAACAATCCAAGCAATATTTTTCAAGTTATCGAATGCCAAAGGGATTGGAGGAATTTTCAATTTGAAGGATAAAGGGTTAACATCTCAGGATTAAATTATCAGATTTACACCCAAAACTATACAGCTCGGCACATCAGTAACCTGAACAAAAATATAAAGTAACTTGACAATCCAAGCAATATTTTTCAAGTTATCCCGCAGTATCCACCACGGTAAAAATAGGCCGATGAAATCATCAGATGTGTACCCATACGCACAATTAGTAGAAAACTGTATGACAGAGGGCCACCACGGATGCTGACATAATGTACACCATACAAGGTATGGGTACATATAGAAATGGATTGGAGGAGTGGTCTAATTTGATGGATAAAGGGTTAATATCTCCGGATCAAATTATCAGATTTACATAAAAAACTGTACAGGACAGCACATCAGTAACCTGAATAAATACATAAAGTAACATGACAAACAGATGATATTTTTTGAGTTATCTCATGCCAAAGGGATTGGAGGAATTTTCAATTTGAAGGATAAAGGGGGTTAATATCAACGGATCAAATTAGCAGATTTACACCAAAAACTATACAGCTCGGCTAAACAGTAAGCTGAACATAAATATAAAGTAACTTGACAATCCAAGCAATATTTTTCAAGTTATCGAATGCCAAAGGGATTGGAGGAATTTTCAATTTGAAGGATAAAGGGTTAATATCTCAGGATCAAAATAACAAATTTACACCAAAAACTATACAGCTCGGCTAATCAGTAAGCTGAACATAAATATAAAGTAACCTGACAATCCAAGCAATATTTTTCAAGTTATCGAATGCCAAAGGGATTGGAGGAATTTTCAATTTGAAGGATAAAGGGGGTTAATATCTCCGGATTAAATTAGCAGATTTACACCAAAAACTATACAGCTCAGCACATCGGTAACCTGAACACAATTATAAAGTAACTTGACAATCCAAGCAATATTTTTCAAGTTATCAAATGCGAAAGGGATTGGAGGAATTTTCAATTTGAAGGATAAAGGGTTAATATCTCAGGATTACATTATCAGATTTACACTAAAAACTATACAGCTCGGCTAATCAGTAACCTGAACACAAATATAAAGTAACCTGACAATCCAAGCAATATTTTTCAAGTTATCGAATGCCAAAGGGATTGGAGGAATTTTCAATTTGAAGGATAAAGGGTTAATATCTCAGGATCAAAATAACAAATTTACACCAAAAACTATACAGCTCAGCACATCAGTAACCTGAACACAAATATAAAGTAACTTGACAATCCAAGTAATATTTTTCAAGTTATCGAATGCCAAAGGGATTGGAGGAATTTTCACTTTGAAGGATAAAGGGTTAATATCTCAGGATCAAATTATTCGATTTACACCAAAAACTAAGCAGCTCGGCACATCAGTAACCTGAACACAAATATAAAGTAACTTGACAATCCAAGCAATATTTTTTAAGTTATCGAATGCCAAAGGGATTGGAGGAATTTTCAATTTGAAGGATAAAGGGTTAATATCTCAGGATTAAATTATCACATTTACACCCAAAACTATACAGCTCGGCACATCAGTAACCTGAACAAAAATATAAAGTAACTTGACAATCCAAGCAATATTTTTCAAGTTATCAAATGCCAAAGGGATTGAAGAAATTTTCAATTTGAAGGATAAAGGGTTAATCTCAGGATCAAAATAACAGATTTACACCAAAAACTATACAGCTCGGCACATCAGTAACGTGAACACAAATATAAAGTAACTTGACAATCTAAGCAATATTTTTCAAGTTATCGAATGCCAAAGAGATTGGAGGAATTTTCAATTTGAAGGATAAAGGGTTAATATTTTGGGATCAAATCATCAGATTTACACCAAAAACTATACAGATCGGCACATCAGTAACCTGAACAAAAATATAAAGTAACTAGACAATCCAAGCAATATTTTTCAAGTTATCGAATGCCAAAGGGATTGGAGGAATTTTCAATTTGAAGGATAAAGGGTTAATATCTCAGTATCAAATTATCTGATTTACACCAAAAACTATACAGCTCGGCACATCAGTAACCTGAACACAAATATAAAGTAACTTGACAATCCAAGCAATACTTTTCAAGTTATCGAATGACAAAGAAATGGATACGGACGCCGGACAGACAGATGGACAGACAGACAGATGGACAGACGGACGGACAAAGTATGGACGAACGACGGATGGATGGTCACCCCGGATGACGGCATTATGTGCACCATACATAGTATGGGTACACATAAAAGATTGCACATTCCCCACGGAAGGGGAAGAACTCTCACCAGACATGGTCGAGTCGGGAAGCCCCGAAACAGCGTTCCTCACCCCTCGCTGGTGCGGGAGGAGATGCACATCCCCCATGGAGGGGGAGCAATTCTCACCAGACGTGGTCGAATCAGGCGACCCCAAAACGATAACGTTCCACACCCCCGCGGGAGCGGGAGGAGCTGCACATCCCCCACGGAGGGGGGTCAAATTCACACCATACGTGGTCGAGTCGGGGGGGGGGGCCCAAAATGACAGTGTCCCCCCCCTCCCCCTCTCTCGCGGGGGCAGGAGAAGCTGCACATCCCCCACGGAGGTGGTAAACTCACACCAGACGTGGTCGAGTCGAGAGGCTCCCGAAACGACAGCATTACACACCACCCGCGGGTGGGGAAGAAACGGCAACGAGAACGCACCAAGGCGAGGGCAAAAGGAATTGCCCTAAAGGAACTGAACTGGAAATAACAGAGGTGAGAGCAGTAGAAGAAAAAAGGTGAACTCAACAGAAACAGAAAGTAGAAGAACACACTCAGCTACAAGAGAAGGTGGCAGAAAAAAAACGGTGGGTACATGACAATACCCAGACGGTCGACAGGGACCGAAAAAACAGAAATTCAGCCCTCAACAGAGTGAAGAAATCCTGTCCAGGCAGTCCCTGACTGACACCTAACTCCAAAAACAATTAATTCATCAACCGAAAAATTCATTGTCGAATCGCGTGATGTCGAAAACAAAACATTCGCGAAAACGGAATGGTAAATAATATACAATGAGAATGTGGTTGAAAATATAAACGAGAATATATAAAACACAGTCCTGTTATTCTACGATCTTCAGATCCATAATTCCAGTCACAGGAAAACCATTATCGACGAGTTAAAATATTACTGTTACTGAGCAAAGATGGCACACATCCACCACGTGTGTGGATAATCAAAAGAATGTGGAATTGACGCATTGCCCACTGTTTTACGGTAGTCGTGGATTTGTACTATGGAAGAGCGTCCCATACTGGGTGTGCGCCGATGGCACTCGACCCAGTTTTGGCTTATTTTTTCGTGGTGTTTTTACACCACTTTTCTTTCCCAAATTTTAGGAAAGATTAAAATAGAGAGTATTTTATCCGAGTTAGGTTCTTCCACTGTAGTGCAAGCCTGTAGTAAACAATTGAGGTAGGTTGATAAGAAATTACTGTCGGCGACTTGTCGACAAACCGGCGAGGTGTTCCAAGGCACGTCGAAGCATGGTAGCACTGTAAATAGCAGACAAATTGATTAATACAGGAATGTTTACTTCATACCTGATGTTGTTCCTTCTTTGAAGTCGGCAAGAGCCGTTTGATGACCCAGTCTGCAATAAAACCCCAGTCGATGAAATTCGCGACAGCCCAACCCCAGTCGACGACACGTTCGGCGACCATGTTGTGACCCGGAGAGACACAGTCGGCGAGACCATCAATTGTTCCTATTGTCAAGGAGCTAGTTCTGTTGAGGAGACTGTCGGCGACTCGTAAGAAGTTTGGCGACTATAATACAGAGGATCGGCCTAAGGATACAGAACAGGAGCAAAAGGGATAGCCATCGAAGAGAGAGATCACAACACAGTTTACAGTGACATCTACCATTGTAGTCCTTGACCTGGCAGCAGGAAAAATTCTGTCACCTTCCGACTAGCGGACTTAAGACAGAAGCTGTCAGGCCATTTGCTCATCCGGACCTACGAGCGAATAGAGAGGTGATCAAGGTTAGCTGGTCGCAGGTTTGTTACAATATGGCAACTATGCTGTCTCTATATAATAACAGTATGCTGTATTATGGCGAGATTTCTCATTATAGGATTTTAGACAGCATTGTATATCGATGCTTTTTCCATCCGATGATGTTGATCAGAAACTGAAAGTAAATTTGAATGTAAACAAAAGCAAAGGTTTGAGAATTTACCTCCATACAGCTCTCTCTTGTGTTTTGAAGAATTTTTATACCCTAGCTTTGTTCTTAGATATGTGAAGCATGTTTGGCCACAAGTTATTCTCATGAAATATTATTAAATTATCAATTCTGGTACGAATACGGTAGCAGACTTCCAGGAACCAGTGGTGCCTGTATTGTCGACTCTATGAGTTGATTACATATGTGTTTGGTGTTCTATACATCTTAACCTTCATTTTGATGTATAATTTGTGTCTATTTAATTTGAATTTTAGGAACATCAGAGGTTGGGATTTCAAAATAAACAAAATTCTCTTACTTATATAGCACCTTAAGGGGCTATATAAGAAATGGAATTTTGTTTATTTTGAAGTTTCCACCTCTCATATTCCTTAAATTCAAATTAAATAGACACAAATTATACATCAAGATGAAGGTTGAGATGTATAGAACATGAAACACATATGTAATCAACTCATAGTGTTGACAGCAGGCACCACTGGTTCCTGGAAGTCTGCTAAAGTATTCATACCAGAACTGATAATAAAATATTTCATGAGAACAACTTGTGGCAAAATGTGCTTCACATATCAGTCTTGGAAATATTACACGTCCGATTTCATCGCTCACCTACCGCTTGCGTAAATCTTATTCCACACACGCAGTTTCCTGCGTGCTTATCTTTCACTTTCACTACACAGTACAGACGCTTCAGTCTTGTTAAAGATGGACATATTTTGAACAGCTCTTAAGTGGTTTAATCTACCAACATACCGCCCAGAAATTATGTTATAGCAACGTAAATTTTGAAATCGACGAGTGCATTACTGATGACAAATGCGTGGGACTTCAAAGAATTCATAAACAGTGCTTCCTTCACAATACATCAACATTGCACTCACAACACTGTCTAATTCTGATGTCTGATTTTGCTTTGATTACATGTGATTTGAAATTGACAGCGTCTCATGTAGGTCAATCATCTGGCCTCAGAATCAGCAATCTTTCTCCTAAACTGATTGTTTCATTGGTTCTAAGTTGATATGTACCACAACCTATAGGCACCAGTTGATATGTACCACATCAGCTGTCGATATGTACCACTTGAAAAGTCGATATGTACCACATGAAAGGTCGATATGTACCACTTGAAAAGTCGATATGTACCACTTGAAATGTGGATTAGTTTTTATAAATATGCTCGATATATTTATTTCATTTTCTATTTATTTCATAATTTTTTTTTCCTTTTCTACACATCAAAAATATTATGTATTTTTGTACTGTTTTTCTCTGGATAATTTTGGTAAAATTCCATTGTTAATGTTAAATCTTTGATGCGGTACTCTACATTAAATTTTTTTAAAATAGTATTGAATGTCGGTATGTTGGCAAAGTTACTAGTAGGTCGTTTGTTTATTCTTTAATCTTGAAACAAGCTTTGAAGAAAAGTGAAATGCCAATTAAGGCAGTATTTATGGGTCCTACTATTTAACGAACACAAACGAACATAAACGAACAGAAGAGAAAATAATAGGAAATACAAGTTAAAAATGATTGAGGGTGCATATGCAGGTATATGTGGGTATATATTATTCGTTTGTAAAATTTTATTCAGTTTTGATGAGTATTTTGATGATTAATAAGGTTTATAAAATGTACGACGGCGCGAAATTCTTGTGTTCGTTAAGTAGTAGCCTGCTTGAAGCTGTCGACAAGATGCGAAAAGGTGTGAAATCAATTAGCTGTCTATCTGAGGAAGAATGTCGCTGAGGAAAACAGCGAAATTTAGGTTTAAGAGGATGGCAAGCGCCTATTTTAATCGTGTGTAAAATTGTATCCACATCTGATGAGTATTTTAGTGATAAATAAAGATTATAGCCATTATTTAGATTGACAAACATGCATCAAACTCTCGCTTTGGATTCCGAGGACGCATCACGGCGAGTCGGGGACAAACCGCGATCTACCCTTAGAAAGCGGAGCAAGACTCGGATACATGTAGCATATTGTACACCCACATAATGATAATAATCTAAAGATCTTAAAATATCTTGGGGACAAGTCATTAAAGTCCCGTTTAAGCGTTCCTGAACACTTTCCCCGAACAAGCTCACCCTCCACCAACGCGGGCTCCCACTAACGAGAGAGGACAACCAGACGCGTAGCCAGGAAAAAGTTTCCGGGGGGGGGGGGGGCGATAACTGGCGGGGGTGGGGGTTATAGCCATCAGATGCACGAAAGGCGGGGGGTGGGGGTGTCTGGGGGTCCTTCCCCAGGATTTTTTTTTTTTGGGGGGGGGGGGTATGGGGAAAATTCCCAGGAAAATTTTAAAATCGAAGTCTAACAACTGGCGGGAAACATTTGGAAGGGGGTACAGCTACCTTTGGGGAGGGGGCACCTGCCCCCTGTGGCAACGACAAATCCCGGGACACCTCCACCCACAGACTCTCACCAACGAGCCCCATCCACCCCCGGTTCTTTCCAGGAAACGCGTTCCATGATACAGTAGGCCTAACCGCTTCACGATAAATGGTAGCCCAATAATATTAGCCTTCGCCTGTGCTCCGAATTTATTAAAAAATAAAAAAATAATAAATTCGGAGCACAGGCGAAGGCTAATAGTATTGGACTAGTTGTTGTTTTTCCCAAAATGTTTTTTAGCAATAAATTTTAAACTCCCCTCATCCTTTGTCCGGGCTTGGGACCGGCAGACTTAAGAGAATCAAGTCAGGCGGATTTTGAGTTTTTGTTGTGCTTTTCCCCCCCCCCCAAAAAATAGCAATAAATTTTAAACTCCCCTCATCCTTTGCCCGGGCTTGGGACCGGCATACTTAACAGAGTCAAGTGAGGCGGATTTAGAAGTTTTTTTTGTTTTTTTTTCAAAAGTTATTCTATTACTTCTTTGGCAGATATATTCTGATTTTCTTTTCAATTCACCGTCTTACTATAATTATATTTAATGTGAAAAAATGAGTTATCCAAAATAAATTTAAGAATTCTTTTTTCTTTTTGACAAACAGTATACAAGCCGCGGAAATAAGTTGTATGATACCCACTAAAACGAAAGTTACCATTTTAGTGGGTAACATACAACTTATTTTCGCTAGTACTGTAGCAGTGCCTTTTTGGCTACTGTAAGCAGTGCATCTCCTGCTGTGCGGTGCATATTTCTGCTACCGCAGCCGTACAACATTCGGCTTTTTGGTCATGTTTGACATAGCAGTGCCTTTGGCTACTGACAGTACAAGCCACGAAAAATAAGTTGTATGATACCCACTAAAAAGCAGTGTGTTTCGAACATCTCCTGCTATGCGGTGCATATTTCTGCTACCGCAGCCGTACAACATTCGGCTTTTTTTGTCATTTTTGACATAGCAGTGCCTTTTGGCCACTGACAAACAGTACAAGCCGCGGAAAATAAGTTGTATGATACCCACTAAAATGAAAGTGACCATTTTAGTGGGTAACATACAACTTATTTTCGCTAGTACTGCAGCAGTGCCTTTTGGCTACTGTAAGCAGTGTGTTTCGAACATCTCCTGCGATGCGATGCACATTTTTTTGCTACCGCTGCGGTGCAACTTTTGGCAACTGCGGGCAGTGCACTTTGGCTACTGTCCTCTTTAGCATCATTTAGATATAACTTTTTTCAATATTTCATTCTGCAATTTTTTTTTTTTTTTAATTTTTTTTTTTTTTTTTTTTTTTTTAATTTTTTTTAAAAGATTTATTGTTTGTGTCATTTTTTGCCAAAAGGTTAAAGCCTCAATCACCACTATTTATGGCAGTAAAATAATTTGTCTATGCCTTCGGTGATTATATGCTTTATATTTTTATTCGTTTAAGTTCTTTTGCCTTTTTTGTGTCGTTACTTTTGTTTTGCACGACTTTATTCGTTTTTGTTGCCCAGGTTTTTTGGCAATGCTTGTTGTTTTTGGTATAGTCAGTTGTCCGTCTGTGGAGGTCTGGAATTTGGAAGAGTCATCTACATAGCATAACAGTCTCCTCATCCGTCTGTCTCGCTGTTCGGCTGTCATGTTTGTCCAGGTTTCCTGTCTCACTTTCAAGGCTATTGCATGCTTGGCTAAGCTAAAATCGCCACAGCCATGAAGAGCACCCCGAATGTCTCTAAGTTGGTCAGTCACAATGCCATGTAGATTGTCAGTCAGGTCAGTCAATTTAAGTATTTTCCAATTGTTTTCTAACTTTATAATGTTATTCAAACTTTCACAGTTATTATTTGTCCACGATTTCGGAATTATTGGATTTTGTTTGCGGGCGTTAAAAACTTTAGACCGTAATTTGTCCATGAATGTTGTAAGATAGCGTCTATTGCATTTGTCGACAATGCCCGTCTCAACCTCACTATACACTACCTCGGTATCTACTGTGATGAGGCCAGCATCACTTTGAAAAATTTGTCCAACAATTTTGTTTACAGTCTGCTGGTTGTCTGTTTTACTCAGGTTTCGTGTTAGGTTTTCCTTGAGATGTCGTGTGCACAGTGTGTGAGTGGAACTTGGAAAGCACGCTGCGATGGCATTTACAAGAGCAACTTCGTCGTCTGTTCCAAATACAATATTGGCCTGGGGAATGTCAACAAGCTTGCTGTTCAAGTACGAAAGAAAGCGATGATATGTTTGAAAAGCACCATCCCAATGCAGAAAAAGAGGGCCCAGCAAAATTGGTACTTCATTTGAAGATGACTTCCTCACAATATTTGGATTTTTGAAACATATCGTAGTGACATAACACGCCCCCAAGTTGAAAGTCCTATCAATTCCTATAACACAACCACTTTTGATTGCTGACTTCAAAAGAGCAATTTGTTCGTCTGTATGCAAAATAACCGAAGGTGGTTTGGTTGGGTCTGAGGACACAAACTCCTTGATGAACGAACTATCCAAAGATTTATTGATCATAGCAACCAAATCATCGGCCGTGTTTCGACGATGCTCACCCTCGGGCCTATTTTTACACCTTTCCCTGTGTCCCATGTTTTGAATCTGACGAATGTTTATTGGCTCTTCTGGATAAGCCCGACTCACAAGGCGCTTGATTTGACGGGGATTTTGTCCATGTTCGATACTTTCCTGAATGAGACACCTTTGGTTTTTAGACATGCGTTGGTATTGCGTTGCCGCTGTCTTGGCATTGCCATGCACACTGCCCTCTGATGCGTAAGGACCAATATACTCAACCACGGCTGTAGACAAGTCCGAGAAGCACGTAACTCGCTTCTTAAACATAGGCTCACGCTGCAGAGACGAATATTTCCTCTTAACGCAAACAATTTGCGACTCGACTGGCTGGGGATCAAGCGGTTCGAAAGACTTTTTGACAATCTTACCAAATAAACCATTTTTATTCTCCACATGAACCAACCCATTAACAGTGCGAATAGAATATGTTGTTTTGACTGTGTTGCATTTTGGATTCCACGCACCACAATCGTCTGGGTGGTAGGTGACTTTGTTGAGAGACCGCCGCCTTTTGTTTTCCGTGTCATCGATCAAAAAATAAACATTCTCTTTTATGCCTGGGGGAACTGAAGGGAGGACATTCTCCGCCACCAAAGCCAGTTCATATAGTCGATCAACAGCTGGGATGAATTTACCATTCAAACCGTTAACTGTCGGATTCCGATATGGATGTGTAACCGTAGAAGAGAGACAAGTGACATCAGGACCAAAAGAGTCATCTGTATCAGATTCACCAGATGAATCTCCTCTAGTACCAGACATGTCACCCCTCCCTTCCGAATCAATCTCGTTGTCATCATTCGTTTGACCCTCCGGCACCTCGATTTCAACATCACGTTCACGTGCCTCCGTTGTAAACTTAGAAACACCACTCACTTCTACCCCCGGGTCAGATGTGACGTTAGCTTGCTGGTGTGACTCAATATCTCCTTCGATATGCATACTGTCCTCCAATATGCTCTCCGAAACACCAATTACCTCATCGCTTCGCCCGGAATCCAAATAGGAAACATCAGAAATGACATGAATTACTGGTGGCACTGGCTGAGATGGAATCAGTGGCACAAAATGATTAGGACTCCATTCTATCTTGATGTCTGGGTGTTCACCTGCCCACAATATCGAAATAGACTTATGTTTTGTGCCAACTCTTGGTTTGAAAACTGTATTAAGTATTCGGATATTTCCATCAGCTGGGCCATTCACTGTCGGGTACACAGATCTTACGGGCCGTCCAATAACTGACGCA
This sequence comes from Pictodentalium vernedei, assembly GCA_031216915.1. Classification (NCBI taxonomy): domain Eukaryota; kingdom Metazoa; phylum Mollusca; class Scaphopoda; order Dentaliida; family Dentaliidae; genus Pictodentalium; species Pictodentalium vernedei. The sequence continues at coordinate 416,841,871 of CM062295.1, forward strand.
ACAGCATGCATGGTCCACGCTGAAGACCAGCCTTTTTGACGCGCACACGCATTGACGTCATCATCTAGGGACGGGCTGGCCAAAGGAATTTCGGTGTTTTTGTGAAACGAATCATAAAATGACTTATTGAGCAGCAGCTCTATACATGTTCTGACCCGGAGTTCGGTGCTCATTAACTCATCCCCAATTAAGCACACTGACACTGAATTGAATAGACAATTGCCATTTGATCTCACAACAATGGGAATAGACTCGATCCAGTGTGATCCAAGAAGGCCGGACGCCTGTGTATCCCTGTTGTAGGACTTCATGGGGTGGTATCGATGGACGTCTGATAACTGAACAAGCGGGAAGAGGCGTAAAAAAATTGCTTCACGTTTTACAGCTTCTTCCAACTTGCCCTCACCTAAAGCAGACATCAACCGCATGTTAGCTAATTCCCAGTCAAACTTACCTTCTTGAATCAGACAGGAACTGCAGAAGAAGTCTAGACTGGACTTTGTGAAGAAACCAAACTGTTGAGCTCTGAGACTTTCACATTGTGGGTGAAACCACCGACTGCATAAGTCACACCCTATACTTTTGATCTCATGACACTCGTCACCACATAAACCACAAGGATACTCTAGAGAAGACATTGTAGTAATCAAATCGAAGATCAGACTGAAAAGTTAGGAAATCAGACTATGTTATATACTTTTGAGTACCCACATTAGCTTGAAATTTATTATTGCTAGAACAACCAAGCTGTACTTCAAACAGGCTGATATGTTTTTGTTCTCAAGACCAAAGTTATTGTTATAAAAACAATCAAGTTGCACTTATTACAAAAACAACTTAACCCCGTCAAAGATCAGAAGACTTGACTGTCAACGATAAAACAGAAATCCAGAAAGATAAGAAAAATAACACGGTTAAAATTTTCGCTCTCCAACATTTTAAACTTATATCCCCCCCCCCCCCCCTTTTTTTTTATTTTAGCGATAATCCAACTCGGATTGACAACCGATTAATTTCACACCTGTGTCGCATCTTATAGACAGAATTCCTAAATTTATTTTGGAAAACTCATTCTTTCACATCAAATATAATTATGGTAAGGCAGTGAATTGAAAAGGAAATCAGAATATATCTACCAAAGAAGTAAATATAATAATTGTTTGGAAAACATAAAAACTCAAAATCCGCCTGATTTGACTTTGTTAAGTCCACCGGTGCCAAGACCTGGCAAAGGATGAGGGGAGTTTAAAATTTATTGCTAATTTCTTTTTTTAATTTAAATTAAAAAAAACGGGATGTTGTATGTGGAAGACATCACCGCGAAGCGGTTACTGTATCATGGAACCCGCTTTCTGGAAAGAGCCACATGTGGCTGGGGGGGGGGGGCAATTACCCCCTCCCCAAAATCTAGCTGTGTCCCCTTCCAAATGTTTTCCGCCAGTAGCCTTAGATTTTAAATTTTCCTGGGGGAGACCCCCCCCCCCCCCCCCCCGAAAAGAAATTCCTGGAGAAGGACCCCCCAGCACCCCCGCCTTTCGCGCATCTGATGGCTATAACCCCCCTCCCCCCGGAAACTTTTTCCTGGTTACGCGCCTGGTTGTCCTCTCTTGTTAGTAGGAGCCCGCGTTGGTGGAGGGTGAGATTGTTCGGGGAAAGTGTTCAGGAAAGCTTAAACTGGACTTTAATGACTTATCCCCAAGATATTTTAAGATCTTTTTATTATTTTCATTTTGTGGGTGTACAATATGCTACATGTATCCGAGTCTTGCTCCGCTTTCTAAGGGTAGATCGCAGTTTGTCCTCGACTCGCCGTGATGCGTCCTCGGAATCCAAAGCGAGAGTTTGATGCATGTTTGTCAATCTAATGGCTATAATCTTTATTTATCACTAAAATACTCGTCAGATGTGGATACAATTTTACACACGATTAAAATAGGCGCTTGCCATCCTCTTAAACCTAAATTTCGCTGTTTTCCTCAGCGACATTCTTCCTCAGATAGACAGCTAATTGATTTCACACCTTTTCGCATCTTGTCGACAGCTTCAAGCAGGCTACTACTTAACGAACACAAGAATTTCGCGCCGTCGTACATTTTATAAACCTTATTAATCATCAAAATACTCATCAGAACTGAATAAAATTTTACAAACGAATAATATATACCCACATTTTCCTGCATATGCACCCTCAATCATTTTTAACTTGTATTTCCTATTATTTTCTCTTCTGTTCGTTTATGTTCGTTTATGTTCGTTTGTGTTCGTTAAATAGTAGGACCGGTATTTATAAATAAACACTCCACTGCCCAAGCAATCTCCATAATAACTTGAAGAAGGATGGGTAGTTGCAATCAAAACATATGCTAACTGGAAGAAGGATGGGGAATTGCAATCAAAACATGTGCTAACTGAAAGAATGATGGGGAATTGCAATCAAAACAATGCTAACCGACGGAAGGATGGGTAATTGCAATCAAAATATATTATGAGCACCGCCTGTTGCCACGCGCACTTTATCTTTTGATAGTATTACTTCAAAATGTTTATCCACTGACCCACCAAGAAAGAAATCTGAATAAAATCCAGTGGTATACAGGTATTCTCATCAGTTCACCTCACTATGAATAACCCTTGTTCTGGGTGCAGTTCGGAAGTAAGGCCTCGCCAAGATGCCTTGGAATGTGATGTGAGTAATAGATGGCGGCATCGACTTTGCGGAATTGGGATGAATAGTGTAATTTATAGAAAGATGATAAAAGATCAACAAGATGGAATCATTGTCAATTGGTCCTGTCCTGACTGCTCCGGGCCATTAACCACAGAAACTGACATGGATATTGAAGAAACCATAGCAGAAGCAGCAGCGTCCTTCAATGTATCGCTACCTCTTGCCTCTGTAAATGCTGAAATGGAGCAATCTCTTGAGGAAGAGGAAATTCCTTCAACCACAGCGGAAGATGGTACTGTGACATACAATATAATCAAAAATGGCACAAAAAAGGGTGGAGACCTGTTGGCAGACAGCAATGGTTATACATATACAATTAAGCGTCAAACAAACGTGGGCACCACTTGGAATTGTAGTAGTAGGGGGAAGAAATGTTATGCTATGGTCATGCAGTCATTCATCTTTTCTCGTGGCGTCCAAAGTCACACACACCCTGGGGAAACCCAGGTGTTTTATTACTAAACTCTGCAAGAGCTATTGTTGAAACGACAGCTAAAAATGATTTGTATACGTCATCGGGTGTCATTGCAAAACAAGCCCTAGAATCTCTTCCAATGGACGATGTTTTACTCCCAAGATTAGATCAGCTTGCACGGTCAGCTAATAGGGCTAGAGAACAACTTCGACCAGCACACCCAAAAGATTTAAACTTCACATTGGATGAGCAGAACATTCCACCTGGTTTTTTTTCAGCAAGATATTCAACTGAACGGCCAATGCCATATTATACTAGATACAGAGTTACAATTGAAACACTTAAGCAACTCCAAAGTATGGTTTATGGACGGAACGTTCAAAGTTGTGCGTGAACCCTTTGTTCAGTTATTTAGTGTCCACAGTTTTTTAAAAAGTGGTGGAACTTTAAAACAGGTCCCATTATGTTATGTTTATATGTCGCGCCGAATGACCAAGGACTATAAGGCTGTCATGGAAGGAATATTGAACTTATTGCCACAGAGAAAAGTTAAGGAATGTGTTTTAGACTTTGAAAAAGTGACAAGGGCAGCTTTACGTGATGTTTTACCAACAGTGTCTATTCATGGCTGTTGGTTCATTTGGAGCCGGGCCGTTTATTGAAAGGTTAAGGAGTTAGGACTGCAATGTGCTTACGTTAAACAATTGCCTATTCGGAACTATATTAGACAGTTAATGGCATTGCCACATTTGCCTCACAACCATATAGTGGAATCTTTTGATGCATTGAAGGACAGATGTCCACCATCATCAGAAAAACTGAATAAACTTGTGAGATATTTAGAAAAAACATGGGTGAAATCAGACAAGTGTCCACCTCAGTCTTGATCTACATTTAGACGACCTATTAGGACCAATAATGATGCGGAGGGGTGGCATTATGCCATAAATAATGTTGCAAAAATGAACTCTTTAAACATGTACAAACTTTTTCAAATTATTCACAAGGAGGCTCATATGCTTCCACTACAAGTTTGTCTTGTGTCACAAAAAAAACTGTATAGATATCAGAAGAAGAGCACCAAAACGAAACATATCACTTTAATGAAACTGTGGGATGTGTATGATGATGAAAATAGGCAGATGAGTACTTCAGAATACCTCAGACAGTGTGCTCAGCTTGTAGATCATTCTGAGGATTAAATAGTTGCATCAGTCCGCCAGTAACAAAAAAAACTTCTAAAGTGCTTTTTTCCCGATTTCATAGTATGTTCGGTAATTTTTTATTGTTGTTCCCTGTGTGTATAGAACTTGGAAAAAACACACAGAAAACAACAATAAAAAATTACCAAACACTGTTTGAAACCAGAAAAAAATCAGTCTGGAAAAGTTTGTTAATTTCGGAGAAGAGATCAACGTAAAAACACCACGAAAATTCCTGTCCCAGTCCGCCAGTAACAAAAAAAACTTCCAAAGTGCTTTTTTCCCGATTTCATTGTACATTCGGTAATTTTTTATTGTTGTTCCCTGTGTGTATAGAACTTGGAAAAAACACACAGAAAAAAACAATAAAAAATTTATACCAAACATTGTTTGAAATCGGAAAAAAATCAGTCTGGAAACGTTTGTTAATTTCGGAGAAGAGATCAACGTAAAAACACCAAGAAAATTCCTGTCCCGGTTTCATAGTATGTTCTGTAAAAAATATTTCCCTCTCTTTGTTTTTAACATGTATACCAAAAAGTATTACAGAGTATATATATATTTAAATAAAAAGATGTAGAAATATTATGTGTGTTTGTCTTATCTTTTCTGAGTATATCCCATCCTACAGGGCGTACCACACTAAAGATTACAGTTTGGAATTTTGGTTCAAATCTGGACAACAAGCATCCGATGACTACTGACCCACAGCAAAAAAAGTGTTGAAATGCCAGTTGGAACACATCCTCCCATATCATCCCCACAGTGGCGCAACGTGCCTCGATGATCCTGCATCATTTTTCGGGCAAAATCTTCCACCCCCTCTAAAAATTGGCATGTTCATCTATGCTGACATTCAGATTTATTTGTGTCGATACCCCAAATCCATCCCGAAAGTTGGAGGGAAAAGTCCCCACCATATGGCGGTACAAATCGACTTCTGGGTGGTACATATCGACTTTTTGTGTAGTACATATTGACTTTCTGGGTGGTACATATCGACCGACGAGTGGTACATATCGACCATACCCAGTTTCATTTCATGTTGAGAAGTGAATTAACCCCCAAGTGCCAATCCCAATAAGAATTTGAATGGAAAGTATGTCCCAGTAATTTTGGAAGCAAGTATGAGTCTAACAATGGTTAATCGTGACCACAACATGAATATCAACACGAGACCAGAGGTGAGTGTTAATAATCCATGTTGCCCATTTTAGAGGGGTGTTGCACCTCCCAAGCATTGGTGACTGGGTTTTATTTTACCAGTAAAACATAGCTTGTTTACTGCAGTGAAAAGGCACTGCTTCACTTCCGGTGGGAGGTGAGGGGGCAGTTATAGCCTTATCTAACTTAGTGGGGGAGTCTGATAGGATTCTAGAGGGTGACGTACAGCACACCAGATACCCCATGTGAATAACATTATGACAACAGAACTCTTGAGACAGCCACCCACAGACATGTACATGTAGAGTTCAACTCCCAGGCACTGAACTACAAAGTGGCGTAGTCCCTTTGATCTTTTAGATATGAATCAGGAATGCGACACTGTTGGTTTGCAGGCTGCCTGAGTACAGCTAAAAGCAAATGTACGCGTGAATCGTGTCGTGTGCTGTGCTTCCAAAAGTTATTCAAATAACAATTTGTGTTGTACTGCAGTCTTTGCAGATTCAGCTAAAGGGAATAAAGTTAAATCTTAAATTTATAAACCTTCCGAAAATGGAACACATGAGGTCAGATTGGAAGTGAAACGGAACTCATTGATGGTTGTATGTCCTGTGCATTATAAGATAGTCCCACATGTAGGTAGTAATTATAAGGCAATTCTCCACCGGGCCAGTATGTTTTTACCTTTTTAGGCAAGCGATTTGCTCGCCTCACTGATTTTCAGGCAAGCGATTTGTTGCCACCCTCGATTTTTCATATGGCCAAGACTGACATATCCAAGAACAAAGCTAGGCATTAAAAACACTTTCGTATGCAGCGATAGGACTACATTTGGGAAAAAGGACAACACTGTCTGCATTTTTTATTGAACATGGATTCCATGTTCAGTGGACATGCGCAAATCACTCGATACCACAAATTTCCATAAAAACAAAATCGCAACTCTAAGAAATTTCACCTGGTGTCATGATACCTTGCATTGAATATGGCAACTTTACAGTCTATATATAATGATAGTATGGTGTATTAAGGGGATCTTTCTCATTATTTGATTTTAGACGGCGTTGTTTCTCAATGCTTTTCCTGTCCAATAACGTAGACCAGAAATCGAAAGTAAGGATATATGTAAACAAAGCAGTCACTTTGAGAATTTACCCCCACGCAGCTCTATTGCTGTGTTTTGAAGGATTTTGACGCCCAAGCTTTGTTCTTGAATATGTGAAGCACATTTGGTCACAGGTTGTTCTCGGGAAATATTATTTTATTATCAGTTCTGGTACAAATACAGTAGCAGACTTTAAGCACAGTTACTGTAAGTTGTGGCTGCAACCACTTTTTTCACCGATAACAATGAATGCACCACGTCAGTGCTGACCCGTGTTACACATACAGTAGTCTATATAATATAGACAAGTAATGAAAGCCTATTTTGCCCTGACCGATACCCCCCTTCCCAGTTCATTTGTGAATTTGTTCATTGAACCAAGATTCATCAACACAGTTTTCTTGTACAGCTATCCACAAGGTATTTAACTTCATGCTTATCATAAATTAATACTCAAATCATCATACTAAGGCTTCCTTATTTGATAAAAACTCTCCGTTCGACTCGACGCCACTGGAACAACAATGCTGACGTAACTTTTCTTATGTCTAAAAATACTGTCTAAAAATGATTGCGAAATATTGAAATGGACCAAGTTCTTGTCATCTGCTTTACAGTGATAGTCGGTGAATTTTTAGACTGCAGTCGTATGTTTTATGCTATTTATGATAAGAAAAAGGAAGTACTTAGACGTTGGACATGTCTGCAGCAGTATCTGCGAGTACAGAAAATGTGCAGATGATGTTACGGCTAGTTCAAAGGAAAAATTCAAATAAATATATAAAGTCTACCCCCATTTATACACCTCATCAGTGTTGCTTATTGCGTTCTCTCAGGTTATTTGACTTTGGAAATGCACCGCAATCTAGGGGTGGTGCCCAACATTCCCCCAATGTAGGCATATGACCCCCACCCTGGGTGGGTGGGGGGGGGGGGGGGGGGGGGTCTAGACAATTTATTTATTGGTGTTTAAGGCTACATATTTTTGCACAATGGCTAATCATGCCCACAACATGAGTATCAACTCAACAACCAGGGGGTGAGCGTTAATAAGCCATGTTGCCCATTTTAGAGAGGATTTGCACCTCCCAAGCATTGGTGACTGGGTCCTATTTTACCAGTAAAACAGAGTCTGTTTACCGCAGTGAACAGGCACTGCTTCACTTCCCAGGGTTCCCGCGGGCAGGTGTCTGGAAATCCCCGGGCCGACCATGGTTTGGCCAGATGTGTATAATTTTTGTTTTAATTGGGAATAAGTCACAATAGGCTTATCCATGAATCTAGAGGCAAGAACATCAGTAACTGCGAGCAGCCAAGTTAACATAAACTACAGATTCTGAAGATAGCTTCCAAGACATCTTCCAATAATATAACGTACAATACAATGAGTTTGGAGGGCCTTGTGGTTTATTACCGGCCTGAGAGGAATGAATAAAAGCCTGGGGGTTTATTACCGGCCCGAGAGTTGAGGGCCATTAATAAGGCAGAGGGCTGTTGATCATCATCCACCAAGCGCCGCATCTGAAAGTCTGTGCCTACAAGCTCCCCCCCCCCCCCCCCCCCTCTCCTCCCATTCACCAGCTTCTAGTTTTATGTTTCAAGTAACAGGTAATTTTTGATGCAACCAGTTCAAGTTTGGCAATTGAGGGAACTTTGCAGCAGCAAGTAGAAGGGGTCAAGGGGAACGGCGTTCCCCCAAAAGCTCCAATGGACTTGCCTCCCCACTTACTCCCAAACGCACGCACAAATGCCCGCAGTGGGTTTTCTATAAAGTTTTTTTTAAAAAAAAATGTCTCCGGGAAAGATTTTTGTCGAGACCCTGAGATATCTTAATCAGCCAAGTGCTTCGAATAATATGTGCCTACAACAAGCCTCGCCGCTCCCAACCCATTCCCCCCCCCCCCCCACCCCCCCCCCCCCCCCCCCCCCGCTCCATGTTTTCAACCAGCATGTTGTGGGCCTAATACATTATTATGATTAATGTTGTTCAGCATTAAATTTAAATGTTGTCAATGTCACGATTCCTAGCTGGCATTATGCTGGAGTAAAAAAAAAGTTCAAAACCTGCACACAAAAGTCCAAAATTAAAGAAAATAAGCTGCTAAAGGATTAAATAATATAATAATAACCCCTAAGAAGCATGCTAACATAAAATAGGAACCATGGCAATATGCTACAAGGTAAGTCGCCACTTTGAAGAAAAGAAAGACAAGCCTCAAAACCTGCACTTGTCACATAGTTATGACGTCACGCCTTTGTTAAAAGTGTGTGATATATTTCGAAGAGTTGGTTAGAGCATGTGTGATATTCAACATATATCGCCACACTTTACCAATCAAGGAACAATAGACAGTGATTGTGTAACCTGTCAGTTCTAATACAAACACAGCCGAGAGGAAAGATTAAGGGCACCTGTGCTAAAATGTTTTGAACAGAGAAACGAGAATTTACCTGACTTTTGATTTTATTGAAAGAGTTAAAGAAAGAAATCCACACCCGGGTGTAAATGATAAATGGAACGTTTAATTTCTCGCTCAACCTTTTGAGCGCAATGACGAAACGGAAAAAATGAAGTAATATCACTTGCTTTCCATCAATCTTCATGTGTCTTACAAGTTTGGCTTAAGAAATTAACTAATTAAACGGGAATGGACACGTGTCAGACAAGGGTTCAGTGGAGTGTTTGATTGGTTCGTGTTTGATTGTTTGTGCAAACATCAATGTGACAAGTCGGTTACAGCACAAAAACTTGTGATATTGAACATACACTCGCTCGAGCTAGTTACTCGTTCAAGTCCTCGTTAACTAACTCTCGCGATTGTATATTCAATATCACTCGTTTTCTATGCTGTAACCTATACATAAAAGTAAAAAAAAAAGTATCACATTTGTTTTCAATGGGTTACAATTCTGAAAAATACCCTGATAATGTCACAGTAACCACCATGGCAATATGCCAGTAAGGTGAAACCCAACCTGAAAAATATCCACTTGGAAGAAAAGAAAGAAAAACCTCAAAACCTGCACATGAAAGTGAAAAAAGTATCACATTTGTTTCAAAGGGTTAAAATTTAGAAAAATACCCTGAACATGTTACAATAACCACCCATGGCAATATGCCTGTGAGGTAAAACTCCACTTAAAAAAAATATCAAAACCTGCACACAAAAGTACAAAACCTGCACACAAAAGTCCAAAATTGAAGTAAATAAGCAGCTAAAGGGTTAAATAATATAAAAAATAGCCCCAAGAAGCATCCTAACATAAAATAGGAACTATGGCCATATGCTAAAAGGTAAGTCACCACTTGTAGGAAAAGAAAGACAAACCTCAAAACCTGCACATAAAAGCAAAAAAAAGTATTACATTTGTTTTAAGGGGTTAAAATTTAGAAGAATACCCTGAAAATGTTACAATAACCACCATGGCAATATGCCAGTGAGGTAAAACTCCACTTAAAAAAAATATCAAAACCTGCACACAAAAGTACAAAACCTGCACACAAAAGGCCAAAATTAAAGTAAATAAGTAGCTAAAGGGTTAAATAATATAAAAAGAGCCCCAAGAAGCATCCTAACATAAAATAGGAGCCATGGCAATATGCTACAAGGTAAGTCACCACTTGGAGGAAAAGAAAGACAAACCTCAAAACCTGCACATAAAAGTAAAAAAAGTATCACATTTGTTTTAAGGGGTAAAAATGAGAAAAATACCCTGTCACAGTAACCACAATGGCAATATGCCAGTAAGGTGAAACTCTACTTGAAAAATATCCACTTGGAAGAAAAGAAAGACAAACCTCAAAACCTGCACATAAAAGTAAAAAAAAAGCATCACATTTGTTTCAAAGGGTTAAAATTTAGAAAAATACCCTGAAAATGTTACAGTAACCACCATGGCAATATGCCAGTGAGGTAAAACTCCACTTTAAAAAAAGTCCAAAACCTGCACACAAAGGTCCAAAATTAAAGTAAATAAGCAGCTAAAGGGTTAAATAATATAACAATAGCCCCAAGAAGCATCCTAACATAAAATAGGAACCATGGCAATATGCTACAAGGTAAGTCGCCACTTGGAAGAAAAGAAAGACAAACCTCAAAACCTGCAAATAAAAGTAAAACAAGAGGCCCCAGGGGGCCTGAGGGTGCTCACCTGACATGGTAGCCTAAATATCAACCCAGAGAATTGATTTCCACAAGTTGCATCTGCTCCTCCTAAGAAAAGCTGAAACCAAATATCCAAATATTCTGACCAGTGGATCTAAAAAAAGATTTTTAAAGAATATTCCTCATACTGAACTAAGTCATAATTCGGGCTCCCACAGGGAGCCCATATATGAACCCAGGGACTTGGCTTTAACAAACCTGAATCTCACACCCCTAAGGATTCTGCACACCAAATATCAAAACATTCCGACTGCTGGATCTGAAGAAGATTTTTAAAGAAAATTCCTCATTTTGAACCAAGTTACAATTCGAGCTCCCACAATCAGCCCAAATATGGACCTAGGGACATGGCTTGAACAAACTTGAATCTTACCCCCCAAAGATGCTGCATAAAAAATATCAAAAGCATTCATCTGCTGGATCTGAAGATTTTTAAAGAAAATTCCTCATTTTGAACTAAGTTGTCATTCAGGCTCCCATAGTGAGCCCAAATATGAACCAAGGGACTTGGTTTGAACAAACTTGAATCTCAGCCCCCTAAGGTTGCTCCATGCCAAATATCAAAACATTTCAACTGCTGAATCAGAAGAAGAAGATTTTTAAAGAAAAATTCCTCATATTGACTAAGTTATAATTTGGGCTCCCACAGGGAGCCCAAATATGGACCCATGGACTTGGCTTTAACACACTTGAATCCCCCCCTCTGCCCCCCCCCCCCCCCCCCCCCAAGGATGCTACTCACCACATATCAAACCATTCCGACTGCTGGATCTGAAGAAGATTTTTTTAAGAAAATTCCTCATTTCAAACAAAGTTACAATACAAGCTCCCACAGTGAGCCCAAATATGGACCTAGGGACATGGCTTGAACAAACTTGAATCTCACCCCCCTAAGGATGCTGCATACCAAATATCACAAGATTCTGCCTGCTGGATCTTGAGAAGAAGATTTTCAAAGAAATTTGCCTGAAATGCACTAAGTTCGAATTTGGGCTTCTATAGTGAGCCCAAATATGAATCCAGGTGGCCGATTTGAACAAACTGGAATCAGATCCACCCCACAATGTTGCATACCAAATATCAAAAGATTCTGCCTGCAGGATCTGGAGAAGAAGATTTTTGAAGAAATTTGCCTGAAATGCACTAAGTTCAAATTCGAGCTTCTATAGTGAGCCCAAATATGAATCTAGGGAGCCGATTTGAACAAAATAGAATCAGATCCACCCCACGATGTTGCATACCAAATATCAAAAGATTCTGCCTGCTGGATCTGGAGAAGAAGATTTTTTAAGAAATTTGCCTGAAAAGCACTAAGTTCAAATTTGGGATCCTATACTGAGCCAAAATATAAACCCAGGGAGCCGATTTGAACAAACTTGAATCAGATCCACCCCACAATGTTGCATACCCAATATCAAAAGGTTCTGCCTGCTGGATCTTGAGAAGAAGATTTTCAAAGAAATTTGCCTGAAATGCAGTAAGTTCAAATTTGGGCGCCTATACTGAGCCCAAATATAAACCCAGGGGGCCGATTTGAACAAACTTGAATCAGATCCACCCCACAATGTTGCATACCAAATATCAAAACATTCTGCCTGCTGGATCTGGAGAAGAAGATTTTTTAAGAAATTTGCCTGAAATGCACTAAGTTCGAAATCGGGCTCCTATACTGAGCCCAAATATGAACCCAGGGGGCCGATTTGAACAAACTTGAATCAGATCCACCCTCCAATGTTGCATACCAAATATCAAAAGATTCTGCCTGCTGGATCTGGAGAAGAAGATTTTTTAATGTTTTTCCCATTGCCTACAGTGTTAAAAAGTGCTGACTCAGCACTTTTTCAAAGTCCCGAAACTGTACCCTATGATAAAACCGATGGCAATTTTTTTTTACCAATTCTTTCTGTTGGTCCTAAGGAAGCTTCATACCAAATAAAAATTCTCGGTGCCGTGCAGTTTTGGAGATATGGGCGTTTTAATTTTTTTCTATTTTTAGCTCCTGCGGTTCCCATGGGGCTGCGGGAAAAAAAAAATCAGCATAAATTAGGTACTTATGACCCAATAAGCCCTCACATAAAATTTGGTTCAAATCAGCCTCTCGGTTTGGAAAATAGAAATTTCGGGCGGGGCCAAAAATTTTGCCCCTCCCATAACGACGCCAAGTATAGCCCCACAAACTTCTCTTGAACAAATCTGAGTCTACACCTCAAAAGGAAGCTGCACACCAAATATCAAGTCTCTGCTACTGCTGGTTCATGAGAAGAAGATTTTTTAAGATTTCAGCTCACTTTTTGGGTGTGGC